>APFE031470063.1:0-43736 GCA_000404065.3 Pinus taeda
CTGATCTCCTCATGCATCAAATCCGACCATAGTCGTTCCCAATTTGGCAGTTTTCTCCCTTCCATTCACCGAGTCCCGGTAGCTATGCCAGCTCTTAGGAAGGCCAAGGAGTGCGAGACTCACCATCCTCATCATCGACAGTCACCCCCACACTTCCCAAATCATCCCGGCATTGGGTGAACTTCGTGAGATACTGGGGCATACTGCCTCCATTCTCACACTTAGATGTTTCTGAGTTTATCCTTGAGCGCCATTCCACCAGCTCAAAAAACTCAACTGCTTCCGATCTAAAATTCGTGAGAACGAAGTATTTCTTGTAAAGAGATCGATTGTATGGGCATTCACTGGATATCTCACCTTCCAAAAGAAGGATGAATCCAGAGGCTACCTGACCCGATTACAGACTCTGCCTGAAGAAATAAAACGTAGTCACTTCCTGAATAATAGATCTGATGATCAATCCTCGCTTTGATATCCTGTAGAAATCTCTTCTACAAATTAACCAGCTCTGATACCATGTAGAAATTTTGAATAATTTAGCACATATTCAACAGAGATTATCCTGATCATGTACTATTGTGGAAACCATACACAATACATAAGCTCCTCTACGTTGATCATCAATATAGCAGCATCAATAACAATAAAACATCAAGAGCATTCACACATTAACACAGTATGTATCCCGGGGAAAGCATCTCGCTAAAAAACCCCAACTATCTGTATATTAATGATTGAGTCATGTAACATTACACAGCATAATACTTCTCACAAGTATCTCCACCTCTGTTACACACAATACAGCTCAGATCTGAATCAATCACTGGCTCAAATCTCTTCCGCTGCTTGCCTGCCTCCCCTGCTCAATACCTGCATGAGAATGATGATAATTCCAAGGCAACCACATATTTACTTGGCAAAATCATGTGAGTACAAGCTACAATGTGGGAAAACTCATTGGCATACTCAATCCCCTGATTGTGCAAGATCTGATGCACAACTATAGTCACAACTGATAGCAATCTGATTCTCTAACACCTGTCCCTGCTGAACTGAACATGCACTGACATGCAACTGAGTTAACTGATGTATTCATTAGTTGTATTATGAGTTAATAACTTGTGAATTAATTAATAACTAATTCACCCAACTCATCTCTAGTCTATTTGCCAGTTAGACTAAATACAACCAGTTTAACAAAGCTAAACTGAACACAACTCCATCAACTGCACCTCCAGTCCACTAAACTCAACTCACTTGAGTTCTAACTGAAGTCCTGCATGCAAATATTAGTCATCCCATAGGTAACCACGTATTTCCTTCTGGGATCTGCATGTACCACATCCTTAGCTCATCCTGAAGTGCTCCAAGAGAATAAGACAAAGTTTATAGTCTAAATATTATTATGAGCTAATAATATTTGACTGTTCTATATTTAGACTGAGCAGTCACTCGCTGTGATCTAAAAATAGAAGTCCATCTATTTTTCCCAACTTGACCAATCATCCATAAACAGCATCCTACAACTCATAGACATGATCCATATGTCTAAAAGTAGACATAGTCTAAAAATAGACTTGCGCCAAAAATAGCCTGCAGGCCCACTTAGTGAAGGCGACTCTTTTCACTAAGCTCCATCATCTTGTTGCAATCTCAACATTAAGTAATTTGAAACATTCAGAAACAAGATTGTGATATCTCAGAAGTAGAAAACCCACGAATATAGGCAACGACATGATCAACAGTCTCCCACACTTATAAAGGCAACAAACAAGCTTAGATACACATTCAAAATGAGGAAATCAAAGTATACCACACAAAAAATTGTGCATGCTTCAATATGAACCTCACAAACATCAAATAAGTTGGTGAAAATGCATTTCAGTTAGATATGTTGCCACACTTTGGACTTCACCTTATTTTTAAAGTGGAACTAGAGTGGTCTTATAGTGCAAACTATGATGGCATGGATAACCACACAACCAGAACCATAATTGATATCGATAAAGAATTTAGTACACTGGAAGAAGGCCCAGTCGGCCAGATAATCAATGTTATCCTTATGCTTTGCAGTCTGCACTATCAAGTCAACATCCTACATTTATCTGTAGATTGCTAGTTTATGTAGCTCAGAAAGATGTTCTAGTCTCAAGAGGTGTCAATGAGGCTAAGAGCACAAGAGGATTAATTATCTCCAACCCCAGTTTATTTTTCTAAGTGAAAATTTTTTAATTAGATTATTAACCAGTTTTTAATTATTTTCCAATGTCTAACTTAGGGGAAATGGTTAATTAATTAGTATTAATTGAGACAAATTGATTTCTCTCTAGTGACTTCTAGAAAAGTGACTTGATGAATTCAAGATGATCTTAGCCATCGATCAGAATTAGATCTTGGCCATTGATTTCTCAACGAGAGATTATAAGATGAAGTCGATGGGCATGTTAAAGACACATATTGATCCCAAAAATCTTTTCCTTGTGATACATTAAAGAATTACATATTAAGCTTGCATTTAACCATGAAATTTCAAGTGCATAAAAGAAGAGGAAGAGAAGAATAGCAAGTCACACATAGAAGACATAGGATTGATACTGGAGTTCATCTGGCAGGGACTACGTCTCTAGGCCTAGATCGAATTAGTGGGGAGGCCATGTTTTCATTAGATGGCAAAATAATGAAGGTACATCAAAATCAAAATGAGGACCATATACCTTCGAAAATTGAAGATGCCTGAAAATTGCAGACCTCTGATGGGGAAATGGACAGCACTGTTGAGTTCATGGAATTGAGAAATGCTGAAACCATATAAAATTTGTCAAAAATTGACAAAATGAAAATTTGGCCCCCTAGAGAAATTGCTCAAATCATGGTTCTGGCCCCCTCTCTACACTGCTCAGGGTTCCACTTGCATAGAAATATGTGCCTGCTCTTGGCCTCCTCCTTGCGCACTATGTAGAAGGGTTGATATATTTCTTAGTGGGCAAATTATCCAATGAGGGCCATTGGGCGCAATGGCTATTTAAAAATTTCGTTGGAGAGGGATCAAGTGGTCAAACCTGTTGGGTGTGGAGCATGATTATTTAGAGGTTTTTCAGCCAGATGTATACCCCAGGAATTTTGTACACTCCTCCACATGGGGGGGTGTGGGGGGCACTTGTCCCCCCCGCAAGGGTTCTGGGGGGCCCATCCCCCCCAACTGGGGGGTCTAGGGGCTAGCGGTCCCCTGGTGGGGGTTTCGGAGGCAGTGCCCCCAAAGCTAAAAATAGATGTAAATTTGCCTTGTTAAAATATAGTAATTTCTAGTCAATCTGGGCCGTTCATTAGGCGGATGATTTGACGGTAGAACTTATGTTTAGTTTAGCGTTTTTTGCCCTAGAAGGCAACCCCTCTCTTTGTATGAGGGCATTTGTATTGAGGTTGTATATTAGATGTCTATTCTCCGAGCGAGACACAGAGAGGTGAGACTGTGAGAGAAAATAGAGGATATTGCAGTGGATCTATTGTAGGTTGTGTCTCTTCATTTTGTTGGATCATAGAAAGGAAGGACTGGTTGTTCGATGTGGACGTAGCCCAAACTAGGTGAACCACGTATATCTATGTCTCTATGGTTTTATGCATTTTCTGTGTTTATATTTCTGCAATATTCTATGTGTTCCATTGCTCTGTAATATATAATTTTTTAACAACTGGTATCAAAGCTGAAGGTCTATTTCGCTGAAAAACTCGTAGGAGAGAAGGGTTCCTGGTTCGAGTGGGAGCAATGGCGGAAGATGGAAAGTTTAGGGTCGAGAAATTTAATGGCCAAAACTTCTCACTGTGGAAGATGCAGATGGAAGATTATCTGTATCATAAAGATCTATACCTACCATTGTGCGGAAAAATAAAGATGTCGACGGGTATGACAGATGAAGAATGGAATCTTCTCAATAGAAAGGCACTCGGAACAGTACGGTTGTGCCTCGCAGCGTCAATCACCTTCAACATTTCGAAGGAAAAAATGATAGAGGGTTTGATTAAGGCATTGCTGAAACTATATAAAAAACCCTCGGCCTCAAACAAGGTATTTCTTATGAAAAGGTTATTTAATATGAAGATGTCGGAAGGTGGATCTGTTGCAGACCATTTAAATGATTTTAATATTGTTACAAGTCAGTTAAGTTCTGTAGAGGTAAACTTTGATGATGAAGTTAGAGCTCTATTATTCTTGTGATCATTGCCAGAAAGTTGGAAAGGTTTAGTAATGGCCATTAGTAACTCTGTTTCTAGATCTAGTACTTTAAAGTTTGATGATCTTGTCAATGCTATCCTTAGCAAGGAAATGCGATGGAAAAGCTCCGGTGAGACATCGAGTAATGCTTTAAGCGCAAAGTCTAGGGAAGAAAAATGGAAAGAGGAAAGAGCTCAGGATATCACAATAAATCAAGGAAAGGTAGATCCAAGTCTAGATCGGGGATAGTGTGCTGGAAATGCGAAAAGAAAGTACACCTAAAGAAAGACTGTAGATCTCGGAAGGGAAAAGAAGGAGATACACAACAAGAAAACAATCATGAAGCAAATTTGACAAGTGAGGTGTTACAAGATGCTTTGATTCTTTCTTTTGAAAATATTATTGATTCTTGGGTGGTAGGTTTAGGGGCCTCATTCCATGCCACACCTGATAAGAAATATTTTCATGACTATGTTCAAAGAGACTTTGGACAAGTCCGTTTGGGTGATGATAAACCCTGTAAAATTGTTGGAATGGGTAAGGTTCTTGTAAAACAGCAAAATGGAAACCAATGGCTACTAAAAGAGGTAAGGCATGTTCCAGATCTGAAGAAAAATCTGATTTCAACAGGGCAGTTAGGTGGTGAAGGTTGTGTGACAACTTTCACAGATAAAGCTTGGAAGGTCACCAAAGGAGCCCTGGTAATAGCAAAAGGCAAAAAGGTTAGTACATTGTATTTATGCAATGGTATTTCTAACTTTGCTAATGCTTGAACTTCCAAAGGAGAAGATGCAACATTATGGCATCATAGGCTCGGACACATGAGTGAGAAGGGGATGAAGGTTCTTCACTCAAGGAATTTGTTGTCGGGTTTGAAGAATGTTGATTTGGATTTATTTGAGAATTGTGTTTATGGAAAACAGAAGAGAGTCAGATTTTTGAGAGTTGGGAAAGAAAATAAGAGCGAAAAATTAGAGCTTGTGCATACAAATGTATGGGGACCTACGCGGGTATCATCTCTCGGTGGCTCTGGTTATTATGTTACTTTTATTGATGATGCAACTAGAAAAACTTGCATTTATTGTATTAAGAATAAATCTGATGTATTTGATACTTTTAAGAAATGGGAATCTTTAGTTGAGATTGAGACAGGAAAGAAATTGAAGTGTCTCAAATCAGATAATGGAGGTGAATATTGCAACAAAGGGTTTGATAGGTACTGTTCAGAGTATGGAATTCACAGAGAGAAGACAGTTCCAAGAACACCACAAGAAAATGGTGTGTCGGAAAGGATGAACAGAACAATCATGGAGTGTGCAAGGTGCATGAGATTGCATGCAGGATTGGCTTTACAGTTTTGGGCAGATGCTGTAGATACTGTTGTTTATCTAATAAATAGAGAGCCTTCAAGTTCCTTGGATGGTGGTGTTCCAGAGGAAGCATGGACAGGTAAAAAGGTAAACTACTCCTTTTTAAAGCCTTTTGGTTGTGAGGCTTTTGTCCATATTAATAAAGAAAATAGAACAAAGCTTGAGGCAAAATCAAAGAAATGTACCTTTATTGGATATGGTGTTAATGATTTTGGTTATCGCTTATATGATTATGAAAATCACAAAATCATTAGGAGCAGAGATGTAATATTCAATGAAAAGGTCTTGTATAAGAATCAGTTGCAGGAAAAGAAATAGGAAAAAGAAAACAAGGAATACATAGTTCTTGATGAGATCACAGAAAAAGTAAAGGAGCTTGAAAATAATAATAATCAACAACCACAACAACAACAACCACCACAACAGCAAAAAGCACCCCAAACACCTAAAAGTGGTGTTAGAAGATCTACCAGGATAAGTATACCCCCTGAACGATACTCTCCTCCATTATATTATTTATTGTTGACCGATTTTGGTGAACTCGAATGTTATGAAGAAGCAATGTAGGTTGAAAGCAGGAAGAAGTGGGATCTAGCCATGGAAGAAGAGATGGAATCCATAATGCATAACCAAACTTGGGACTTAGTTAGGTTTCCTGTAGGAAAAACTACATTGCAGAATAAATGGGCTTACAGGCTGAAAGAAGAAGATGGAGGAAAACATAGGTACAAAGCTAGACTTGTGATGAAGGGGTTTGCACAGAAGAAAGGTATTGATTTTGATGAAATATTTTATCCTGTAGTTAAAATGACTTCAATCAGAACTATTTTAAGTCTAGTAGCAGTTGAAGATTTGCATCTTGAGCAATTTGATGTAAAGACAACCTTTCTCCATGGGGATTTGGAGGAAGAGATATATATGCAGCAGCCACAAGGATATGAGGTAAAAGGGAAGGAGAAACTAGTGTGCAGGTTGAAGAAGAGCTTGTATGGCTAAAATTTGATAAGTTTATGTCTGAACAAGGTTATACTAGATGTCACTCTGATCATTGTCTTTATTTGTAAAAGAAAAACGATGGTAGCTATATTATATTGTTATTGTATGTAGATGACATGCTTGTTGCAGGGTCTAAAATGCAGGAAATAACTGTGCTCAAAAGAAAATTGGCAAATTCATTTGCAATGAAGGATTTGGGAGCTGCAAAACAAATCCTTGGTATGACAATAACTAAAGATAGGAAAAATAGCAAATTAACATTGTCTCAGAATGAGTACATACAAAAGGTGTTGAAAAGTGTAAGGACCAACCAAGATGTGAGCAAGTGGGAACTTGGAGAGTGAAAGCAGCCTCATCACTGAAAATATACTTGAAACTACGTTTATGACAACTTTCTGTAACTGAGGACCGAGGAGATCATTTCCTGAACAGTTTGTGCTCTCGTTTTATTTTCTTGAGGACGGAGGCTAGGGTTATGAAATTATAAGATGTTGAGGACGGAGGCTAGGATTTTTTTTTTAATTTTTTTGTTTTTATTTATTTATTTTATTTTTTTTCTCTTCTGTTCTTAGGCCCAGTGTGTGAACCTAGGCTCTGATACCAAGTGTAAGGACCAACCAAGATTATGCTATATACAATTTTTTTTTTTTTAAACAAATACGACCAGAAAGAAACGCATTGAGATTTCACTTCATTCAACACACACATTACTGAAGCTCATTTCAGGAACATATCAAAACATTTATATCCTTTAATCTAAGATCAAGTAGTAACGAAATACACATGTACCGTACACCGGAAGGCAAGACTCCGCTTGCTCTGTTGTCGCTGGTATTCCCTGGTTGTCGGTCACTTCTGCGAGTGTATGATGACGCACTTGATCCGAAACAAGACCCACCGATTTACCTCCCAGCCTACTCCTTGGGTACTCTTCTTCCCCGCAGACCCCCGAGCTGCAATGGGGTTGTACAATGGAGGAAGAATCTAGCTGGCAGAGGAGAGCAACCTTAGCTCAAGAGTTCCCTCTCTAAAAACCCTCTACCTCACCAAACTCACTATAGCTTCGTAGTCACTGCTTTCACATCATATCATCCATCCCACAATAGGGTTCCCCAAAAAAGGTCCCTTCTCTCATGGCTTCCCCCTTCTTTTATAGGAGTCCTCATAGGTGACACTTGGCATGTCATGCATAAATATAATATTTTTCTTTTAATTTAATACTTGATTATTCACCTACCCATGTGTCATTCTCTCAGCAAGGGTCATCCAAAATTATTTACTTAACTTTTTATTTAAAACTTAATATTTTCCTCACCTCAGAAGATTCCTATTTCTTCTAGTTGTCTCTTTATTCCCCCCTTTTATTCCTTAAATTGTGTTTATTACTTGGAGTCAATTAATGAGTCAAGATTTTATCCCCAATTTACTTCCTACATTAACTCAGGTTATCTCTTAGAGGGATATTCTTATGTTGGTTGATGCCACATGGAGCTTCTCTACATTTCTCTAAATTTAATTTATTTTCTTATTTTAATTCATTTTCCTCTTTTCTTAATTAAGTTTAATTGATTTAGGATTAATCTTTATCCTTACAATATGTCTGTCTTCCCCTTTTATCTAATTAAACCACCTGATCTACCTATAATTTTCCAACATGGGGAGGGTAGAATTTTTAAGGTACTCTATTTATTTCTTCCTATGATCTTCCTTATTCCGAGTTTTATTTTTTTTATTTAATTTCCTTGGTTTCCAATTATCATTTTCCCTTAATGTAACTTTACCTAGTTTTCATTCCTTATATTTATTTGTTATTATTTATTTTTAATGATTCCAAGGGTGCCAAGTTTGGTTGTGCCCTTCAAGAACTTCCCTAGAAGCTCCAAGGGTGCCACACCTAACAGTTTAATTGTGATGCCAAGGGTGCCAAGTTGGTCGTGCCCTTCAAGAATTTCCCTGAAATCCCAAGGGTGCCACACCACTTGCCCTTCAAGCATCCAGTGACTACGAGGGGAAATATCGTGCAACGTCATAGACCACTATTGTCTCTTATGTTGCCTACTATAGTGAGACTAATGGTGCCGGGGATCAAGGAATCCGCCTTGATGCGCGCCCCCCAGTAGGTTCCTCATGAGCGACCCAACTGTGGGACCTGCCCTCATGGCATCGTGATCTTCAAGGCGAAAGTGTTTCAACCTTTCCAGCCCAAGTCACGGCGGGAGTGCTAGTGGGTGAGATCAGGGACTCTGTCCCACCCCTCCCATGTAATTCCATCCACCTATACAACCCCATCACCCATATGTGAGTCATTCGGCCAAGCAACTCATCTGTGCCTGCAACCATTAACATGTCATCAGAATATAGATAACCATATATAACAGGTTTCAAAATCGATTAGAATTTGAAAGATAAAATAATATAAATTTTCATCAAACCAAGTGTCATCAACTCGTCATGTGCGAGTGCCTCTGGTGGTTTTCCTGCCATACTCAATAATAATCAGTAACCAGGTTTTTCAGTGTTAGTCATTTCATAATAGCATTATTACCATCACCTGGTCATTCACATCATTGTTCATTGTGAACCAGAACCATAGGGGATACCTCCATCATGGCTAGCATCATCATAACCTTAATGGAACCATACATATAGATCAAAGCTATCATCATTATAACATCAATAGGAACATGTCTATCCTTTACTACTATCACCATCATGATATCAGAGTACACATAACCGTTAATTATATCGTAGTCATAATATTAATAGAGAACATACATAACTATCACATTCACTGATAATAGAGTCACGCTTCTGGATCCTCAGCCTGAGTTACTCATAGACTAAAGTATGCAAGATAATGTCATATTAGAGTCAAGAGACTAAAGTGGGCACTACATACACCCCCTCTTAACAATGGACTTCGTCCCGAAGTCCTTAGAACATAAAGGAGAAACGACAACACATAATCTTAGGAACCCTTCCAGAACTTTTTGCCAACCTTCTGGTGGGTAGGTTATAATTTTCCCAAGGTATCTATACCACGAATTCCGTTATAACTAAAGGACTATATCTATGATCACTGCAACCCATAATTATTTATGTATTTAGAAATAATCAAAACAAGAAGCAGGACAATCACAATCAATATTCATCTCATGGTACAAATTAATATATGATGCATTCAACCAAGTAAAGTCATTCACACACTGTACCCCTGTAGCTTCCAATTATAGTAGTTCATTTCAAACTACATCTATATGACCCTATAAGTGACAATGTCGGGGATAATATGTAACAAAAAGTGATTTGTATGCTCATCATTGCATCTGTCAAAGTTCTTTGTCGTAAATGTTGTAATAATATTGTCGTATAAGAAGAGAGCATACAATTTTTATTATTATTATTATTTATTTATTTATTTATTTTTGGTATGGTTGCGAATGAACTTCCAATCCTATTTCAAGATTGAAAAGAAAAAGTCTCTTTTCAAGCTAATAAACGGTATTGATAATATATAGAGGTATTGCTTGAGCATCAAAACTCACTCGAGCAATGTATGAGACGCTTAAAACAAGCTCTTGCCTGGTTTTATATTTCACCATTTTTATGCTTTCACCTAAATTTTCCAAAGTGGAGTACTTATGGACACGGGTCTCAAGTTCAATTCTTACAGATGATAGAAGGTACTCTTACAGCAGTCTAGTCAACTGCGGAAATAGTTGCTTAATTTAATTTATTTACTGGCGTAAGACTTGTTGATCAAGATCTACTGGATATTTGGCCAAATTCTCCGTCGAAATGATTCTCCATATTTTCACATATACCTCATAATGCACACAACCCTTCAGCTGTGAACTTAAAAATAAAAATTCACTACTAATATTGCTTCAGAAAACAAAGAGAAAAATGCTTTATACAAATCACCAGTCATTCAGTTAGAAAGAGGCTTGTCAAAAATATTCTGAAATTAATTGCAGTCCCACCATGCATTAAGTAATTAGGTTTGAACCATAAGCTGGCAACTTGTCAATGCTCCTATCCATCTTGGAGGTATGAGTCCAAGAACAATAACTAGGGATTGTCCTAATAGTCATCATTCTGATGAACAACGAAAACATCAAAAAGGAAAAGCCTGAAAAGGGATTACTGCAGTTTGCAAAGAGAAAGTGACTCAAAAAGATATCCCTAATTAAATTGGTCAAAATACTTATAGTAAATTGAAATCAATCTATTGTTGCTTCCATTAGAAAATCAATCGCGGAGATGCTCATATCTTGATTGCTCGAAGATGAACCAAGACTTCTCATTTGAGGCCTTGGTGAAAAGGAACAAATATGGGATAAGGAAACCCCATAAGATTATGAGGTAGAGCTAATGAATGGCTACGAGACAAAATTTGGGGCATATTTGTTCATTGCATACCCATCTCCATACAAGTATATATACACCATTGAGATTTTGTATATTAAGAAGGTTACAAAGCAAAGTGCGGTCATGGGATACAACTGAATCTTTAATTACAATATTTGCCTTCATTATAGAGATTATACATTTCTATTTCTACAAGATACAAGGATTAAGTAATAAGTTGTATGGAGTTAAAGTTATGTGCATATTTCTCTTCTTTAAGTTTTAAAAGAGAGAGTTCTTATGTTTTCTTGTAATTACAAAGGATTATAAATGTATTTCTATGCTAGGTTAGGACTTTGAGGTAGGCATCCAAATTGATCCGTAATTTTAGATGGAAAAATAACACTTCCATCAGGGGATCTATACGCTTAAATCCTATCAGTTTTGGAAAGACAATTCTTCAAATCACTATACCCTAAAAGAAGAAAGGACTACAAAAGTTTTGTACCTACGTTATTTGCTTGATAGAAAGAAAAGTAATTATGTGAGAAGTTGTACTATGAAGTAAATAACGAAGGATTAAAGATATTTAGCAATTAATATTATACCTCGTATTTCCCAGATTTTGTGTTCTCTCATAATTTGATGTCTCTGCTCATTGTTTACATTAGGATGGCTTATCAGCTCTAATCTCAGTGTAGAAGCAACTATAGATTGGTTACATGTGATATGAAGTTTGCTATTCCAAAACTGATAGGAGTTAAGCGTATAGATCCCCTGATGGAGCAGTATTCAGCAAAATGAATTTTGTACTTAGGCTAGACTCTAAACTGGTTGGTTCTTACAATATGCCCCTTTTCCAATGCAGATGTGGCTTGCAAAATCACAATCAGCATATAGATTATGAAAAGTAAGTTTAATGAATTAAAGTAGCTTTGTTATACCTCAAGCAAATGGACTATGAGAAATTGGATTCATTCTCTACAAAAAGATGATATAGCAAGATCTAATTACATTTTTAACTGAAACAAAGGTAAATTGGATTCATGCTCTGCAATAAACGATATAATGAGATCTAATGACATTTTCAACTCAAACAAAGGTAAGTTGAGTAAGCTCAAGCTCCAAAATGATGGCATCCAACTTCTGAGTGGCAGTTACTGTATATATCTAGCTAGAGGCTATAACATAAAGATATTTGTTATGTGTGAAGATAAAAAAATGAAATGAATGTGAAATTTTGACCATCAACTATAAGTTCCTTTCAAGGACTAGATCAAACCATAACCTTTTTATCAAGATAATCAACTCACCCATTCTACTACGCTTATAGTAGTTTCATGATAAAACTCAAACTCAATAAACTTCAAACAACATAAATTAACCAACAATATGTCTGAGGTTGGTTACCTAAGGATTATATCATACTAAATTACCTTTTGCATCTAACATTGAAAATGAATGTGAAAGAAATGAAGAAAAAACAATGATTATGATGGATGCATGTGATGAAATAAAATAAAAATAAAAAGACTTTTCTTCTTGCTACTGATGAGCCTTTTAGGGGATTCTTGGAAGAAGTCGATCTTGATCTACTTTCTGAAATCAAAGAGACACTTTCTAGCTACTGTGGATGGAAAACAACCCTAATGCCTATGAAAATGAATATGGAAAGCAATAAGCATCGATGAACCTGGTCTTGAAGAAGGTGTCTCAAATTCTAATATGGGTAGTATTTTAAATTTCTACAAGTAGTAGAGGGTTTTCCCAGTTGGGTTCCCTAGAAAAATTTATTTTTTTTGCTATAGTGTGACTATGTTTTATTTCTGTTATATTCCACTACAAATTGGTACAGATATTTTTTGTCTTCATGCAACAATTAGTTTCAGATTTATTCATTCAAGCAATAGCAGAATTTCAAGTAAATTCTACACAAGGGACAATTAATCTATATTTTCACTTATATTTTTTGCAAGTAAAATTCACAACTAAATTTTTATCCAAAGTGTTTAGGTTACTATCAAGTTGTATCACATCATATCTCAACATTGCAAGGCATAAATCATACTATTCAATAAGGTTGAGACTTGAGATACAAAAATCTTCCCAAGTTATGCAAGCAAGAAAACTGTTGATTTTTGGTTCTAAATCTATCCAACGAGAATAAAATCATGCCATTTTCAACACCCTCTAGTCAAAGTTATCCCTGGCCTCATTCAAATCAATTAAGAATATGTCAGTCTCCTTGAGACTTCTTGTTCATTTCATGCTTCTAAGTTATATATTTATGCAACCTAATATATCATTTATGTTAAGAGATTATTCATTAAAAATTATTTAGTCTGTCTAGCGCATCTACCTAATTTTCTAATCAGTTTATGGGAAGACTCTATCAGACATTTGCAGTAGAAAATAGAAGATTGTTTTAGTACCTAGTGTTATAAAACTCTAATCTGGAAAAAGTATTTTGGGTTGTTTCCCTAAAAATATTTACAAAATTTTCAATGCCAAAGCCATTTCAGGGAGAATTTTAGCTAGGGAGAAATTTAGTATTATTTTTGGAAAATTTGAATGCAACTAAAAGAAATTCTTCTCGTTTTCTCAAAAGATTCCAGCACCAAATATAAGTGAATTCACAGAACTTAAGATTTGGAAATAATTAAATTTCACTTCGCTTTTCCAGGACCATATATGAGTGAATTCACAAAACCTGAGATTTGGATTCTGGAAACACTTAAATTTCACCTCATTTATTAGGATTGGAAGTTCCATGAGATACAAATATGTAGCATTAAGGATATACTTTGCTTGTTTAAGGACAATGTTTAGTTTATAAATAATGATACAAGAATCCTTGTATACATGTCTGACACAGCTCTTTGGTTATAACTAATGAAACTGAACTCCATCAATACGTAACATACAAGGTAGAATGTAAGAGAGCATCTACTTTTCAACATATACTCTGACAAAAATAAACATCTATATAGTCATATAAAGTTGTCACCACACCAAAGAAAGAATTAAAAACCAAAACAAAATAGGAACAGGTTTGAATTGTTATGGTTACTCTAACAAAATGTTAAATAGGATCAATATGTTAATATGGAAAATAATGTAGTTGATTATGATTTATTGAGCCCAAGGGGTTAGCCTAACTGAATGTCATTAATCTTACTGGGTATTTCGCTAGTTTTGTGCTGGCAAGTGCCCTGTTTGAAATCCCTTGGGTGAGGTGCACTAGTCAATGTCAATGGGTTTACCAAGGATGCCATCCATGAATGTGGGGAAACATCCATTGGGATTCCCCAGAGATTTTTTCTTGGAAAGAGTAAAAAAATATTTCCTAAAGAGAAATTTTGAGATGCATACAGTGTACACCCAGTAAAATCAACTCTATATAGACAAACCATAAAAGAAGGAAAAATACATATGCTTTTACCTATGTTCCCTCATTTTCCCTCCCACCCTCTGAAAAGTGAAAATATGCTACTCTTAAACATAAAAGAAAGGATGAAAAAAATAGTGAATTTTGAACTAGTCCTCCTTGTGTGGGGTGCCATTAATGGATTGAAGAGGCAAAACCTTAACTCACAACTCTCTTCAATCTCTTTTTCCCTCCCGCCCTGTGAAAAGTGAAAATATGCTACTCGTAAACTTAAAAGCAAGGATAAAAAAATAGTGAATTTTGAACCAGAGATCTGAGGTGTGTGTACTCCTCCCTCTGTGGAAGAAGACTAAAAGTGGGGTGTAAATGCAGCAAGGTTAGAAATAAAACATACTCAGACGCCATTAATGGATTAAAGATCCAATGGTGGGGGATCTAAGGTGTGTGTACTCCTCCCTGTGTGGAAGAAGACTAAAAGTGGAGTGGAAATTCAGAAAAGTTAAAAATGAAACATACCAGGGCGCCATTAATGGACTGAAGATCCAATGGTGGGGTTCGATATAATTTTTTTATTGGTAAAGCCTTAATTCACAACACTCTTCAATATGGTTTTCCCTCCCACCCTGTGAAAAGTGAAAATATGCTACTCTTAAACTTAAAAGAAAGGATGAAAAAAATAGTGAATTTTGAACCAGTCCTCCTTGTGTGGAAGAGGACTAAAAGTAGGGTGGAAATGTAGTAAGGTTACAAATGAAACATACATGGGCGCCATTAATGGATTGAAGATCCAATGGTGGGGTTCGATATTAGTCTGCTACTCATAAAACCTTAATTCGGAACTCTCTTCAATCTCGTTTTCCCTCCCGCCCTATAAAAAGTGAAAATATGTTACTCGTAAACTTAAAAGCAAAGATGAAAAAAATAATGAATTTTGAACCAGAGATATGAGGTGTGTGTACTCCTTCCTGTGTGGAAGAAGACTAAAAGTGGGGTGTAAATGCACCGAGGTTAGAAATGAAATATACCTGGGCGCCATTAATGGATTGAAGATCTAATGGTGGCGTTGGATATCAAACTGCTATTGGTAAAACCTTAATTCACAACTCTCTTCAATCTCATTTTCCCTCCCGCCTTGTGAACAGTGAAAATAAGCTACTAGTTTCCCTCCCTCGGCCTTATGAAAAGTGAAAATTTAATTCACAACTCTCTTCAATCTCGTTTGTTTTCCCTCCCACCCTGTGAAAAGTGAAAATATCTACTAGTTTTCCCTCCGCCCTATGAAAAGTGAAAATATACTACTTGTTTTAGAAAGTAAATGAAGATTGGAATTAGGAGGGCTTTGTTACATCAAAATTAACGCTGAATTTTTTCAAAAATGTTAAAATTTCCCTCCCTAAAAAACAATAAATACAATATTTATAGAGTATAGAGTAGATGTGTAGGTGTAATTTCAGTATGTAAACAATTCTAAATATGGGCTTAGTTAAAGAATAATATTAATAATAATAATAAAAGTCAAAAGTATGGGGATGAGTGCAAAAATCTAAATGTTGGCTCAAGTAATAATAAAAATGATAAAATTCAATTTGTTATTTATAGAGTATAGAGTAGATGTGTAGGTGTAATTTCAGTATGTAAACAATTCTAAATATGGGCTTAGTTAAAGAATAATATTAATAATAATAATAAAAGTCAAAAGTATGGGGATGAGTGCAAAAATCTAAATGTTGGCTCAAGTAATAATAAAAATGATAAAATTCAATTTGTTATATTTTGATGTTGTTATTAACTTGTGAATAGGTTTTGTTACAATACCATGGTTTATCAATACCTCAAACCCAAAAACCATAACTTATTTCACAACCAAAATATTTTTATAAAAATATGACAAGATTCTTAACTATGGATATTCACCCCCCACTTTACAGTGGATATTATTAACTTGTAAAAAATTGGTTTTGTTATAATTCCATGGGCCAATACTATGGCTTATCAATACCACATGCTCTAAAAACATAACTTATTTCACAATCAAAATATTTTATAACAATATGAAAATATTATTAACCATGGATAATCATTCTCACTTTACCATGGATATTATTAACTTGGAAATAGACTTTGCTACAATACCATGGGCCAATACCATGGTTTATCAATATCACATGCCCAAAAAACATAACTTATTTCAAAATCAAAATATTTTATAAGAATATGACAGGATTCTTAATCATGTATATTCGCCCCGATTTTTCATTGATATTATGAACTTGTGAATAAGCTTTGTTACAATAGCATGGGCTAATACCATGGCTTATCAATACCACATGCCAAAAAATCATATCTTATTTCACAATCTAAATATTTTATAACAATATGATAAGATTCTTATATTCACACCAGATTTGTCATTGATATTATGAACTTGTGAATAGGCTTTGTTACAATAGCATGGGCTAATACCATGGATTATCAATACCACATGCCAAAAAATCCTATCTTATTTCATAATCTAAATATTTTATAACAATATGACAAGATTCTTAACCATCGATATTTACCCCCACTTTACCATGGATATTATTAACTTGTAAATATGTTTTTTTACAATACCATGGGCCAATATCATGCCTTATCAATACCACATGCCCAAAAACAATAACTTATTTCACAATAAAAATATGTTATTTTTATTTTATTTTATTTTATAACATTTTTTATTTGAAGCCAATAGGAAAAGGGTTGTAATTAATTTTGAGATATATATAAACCCTCTATCCTCACGAATATTAAAATTATTCCCATATAAATTAAATTAAGGTTTTAATAAAATTAAAAATGAGAATACTTTTGTATTTAAAGATGTGAAATTTATATAATACAAATATTAGTAAGAACCAACATAGATCTATCTTAACTAAGGATCCAAGTGATGATAGAAAGCAAAGTGAAGGGAAGAGTGGGGGAGGGAGATAGTGACAAAGACGGAGGGTGGAAAGAGAGAGAAAGTGAGAGAAAGAGAGAGTGAGAGACTGATGGGGGGAGACAAAGAGAAGGAGGTAGGAAGAGAGAGAGGGGAGAGAGAGAAGAAGAGAGTGGGGGAGAGAGATATGGAGTTGGAGGGGGAGAGAGAGGGAGGAAAGAATTAAGACATAGGGAGATAGATGTGGAGAGAGAGGGAGGAAAGAACTAAGGCATAGGGAGATAGAGGTGGAGAGAGAGATGAGTGACAAGGGATAGATGGATAGAAGAGAGGAGAGAAGAAGAGAGGAGGGGAGAGAGAGATCGGTGGGGATAAAGATAGGGAGAGAAGGGAAAGGGAGAGAGAGGGAGCACAATATGGAGGGGGGAGGGAGAGAGGGATGGGGGGGGACAGAGGGAGGTGAGAGAGAAAGGGAGAGAAAGGAGAGAGAGATGAAGTTAGAGGGGGAGTGATCCAGGTGGATCTTCAGATACAATGACATGAAAACTCATAAATCAAAGTGATCAGAACGAAGTCAACTCAAGATCAAGATGTAGATCTCATCTTCCTAATTCCAACGGCGCAAACAGTACTTCAATCCAAGTCTGGATGATGAAGTTATTGCAAAAAGAAGGGTTTTTCAATCCTTACGAGAATAAGGAATTTCCTTTGAAAAATGGGTCTTAAAGCCTTAAAGGAAAATCGCAATCAAAGGTCGCATGAGGGCAGACTTAAAGGTTTGGGTTGTGGAACCCCCAATCAATGATCTCTGATCAGACCGGATCGTCGAATCAGAGGCCATCGCAATCGGTGGTTGTATATATACATATATGTGGATATCGATGAGGGAACAATGCGATCGGCGATTAATCAAATCGACGGTCGGTCATTCCCGAGGACCAGGACAGGGTCATAGCGATATGCCAATCCGTGACCTCAGCACGGACCCGATAGGAAAAATAAGCCCAATTTAATGGTTTTGGAGGTCCGGTTATATGGTTTTTGGGCAGATTTGTAGTGTTTTTTGGGATTTTGAAGCTTTATCATTTCAATGATAAAAGACCATCTTTGAGAGGCAGTTGCACCTGCCAATTCTTCCACTCTACCAGCCTTTGTTAAGAGCTGGACAAGCCCCAATTGGGATGGGATCTTGTTCGAGAATTCATTATAAAAGAGGATCATTGGAAAGAGTGAGAGGAGGCATTTTTTTATGGTTGCAACATGTTGTTTCGCAGGGGCCGAGAGAATCTATTGAGTTGTTTTGAACAGTTACACAATTTCAATCTCTTCTACAGCTGCAGGAATCTTTGGTGCTGCATACCACTCCATCTCAGGCATTCATTTCATGGCCGTCAGGTAGATTGGGGGTATAAGCCTCTTCATGGAAAGATTGATGAATGTATTTTTGTTTATTCATACCATTTTGATAAGAATGGGCTCCTTATTGTTGAGTTGGGCCCAGAAACGTAGTCCAAATTGGACAAACTATGTCATCAAGCCTTTGTGTTATTTTTGTGCATTTTTATGTGTTTTCTTCTTCTTTTCATATGTGCACATTTTTGTGTTAAAGCTGCAATTTCATATGCAATTCTTTTCTATACATCTATAAGCGAAAACATCCTGGATCAAGTGGTATCAGAGTAGGGATTTTTAGATGTGAATTGCATGTTTGTATGTTAACAAGAGGCAGGCTTCAAAGAGGCGAAGGGAATCTAGAACCTTTCGATCCAAAGGCCGGACATGCACCTCGAAGAAGAAACATGGCTGAAGAGGAAGCTCGCATTGAAGAGGAACGCAATTTCATAAAGACTTTCTACTCAATGGCAAAGAATATCAGTCAGCTAGTTATAAGATTGGAAAAAGCTAAAGAGAGGAATCCAGAAGGACAAGGTTCATCACATGGGAATGATGGAGAAGAACCCCCTCCTTAACCTTCTAGTGGTGAAGGTTCTTCTTCCCCACACCACCATAATCAGAGAAATCCAAAGGATGCATCGAAGAAACCTTTTTTTAAATTAGATGTTAAAGTTGATCTTCCTATGTTTTATGTTTAAAGTAACGCAGAAAAACTTAACAATTGGATCAGGCAGATTGAGGTTTATTGCAGGATTCTAGAAATCATAGAGGATGAGGCGAAAATCCAGTTGGCCTCTCTACAGCTAGGCAACACAACTCTCATTTGGTGGAACAGTAAATTGCAGAGCAATAAAAATGTGGGTAAGCTCTTTTCCTCATGGTCTGCTTTTACTTTTGCGTTAAAGGAACAGTTTTATCCCTTAGGCTACAAAGAGAAAGCTTTGATGAATTGGAAATATTTAAGGCAATGCAAAGGGCATGATGTTTAGAGTTTTACGGAAGAATTTAGGAAGCAAGCACTGAATTTGGGTATTGCACTAGATACACCTGAAGTTTTAACTAAGTATATTGGCTCACTGCATAGTTATATTCAGCATTCATTATTGTTGTTTGAACCAACAATTATTGACGCAGCTAGTGTGAAAGAAATTCATATTGAGAACAGGGGCAAGAATGAAAGAGAGGACCAATCCTGAAAGCCACCATTCAAACCTCCCAACGGCAAATCCAAAGCGAAATGGAAAGGCAAGGAGAAGAAAATAGCAGCAGCCAAAGAGGGAGAGCGGCCTTATTGTAATCATTGCAAGAAAGAAGGCCACGATGATGATCAATGTTGGAAGCAGCACCCAGAAAAGTGTCCAAAGAAGTATGGAGGAAAAGGGAAGCAGAAAAGAGTGGCAGCAGCACAGCAAGACCTTGGATCAGATTCAGGAGATGAAGCACTGGTCACAACAGTAGGAACAAAAGGTACATTTACACCTCCTGTTGATTCCAAATCGCAGGGAAGTACCAGTTCTATAGATGAGTCCATTTCAAATGAGATAAAAAGGATTGAATTATTTCATATCGGAGTAGTAGTAAACCATACCAAAGTAGAAACCCTATTTGATACAGGGTTCCAAGCAAATTTAATTGCAGAGTCTCTAGTAAAGAAGCTAGGCTTAGAAACAAAATCACACCCAAAGCCTTACCCGCTAGGATGGATACATGATAAAGCTAAATTGAATGTAACCCAGTAGTGCAAGGTAAATTTGTGATTGCTTCTAAGCTAGTAGATGAAGTAGAGATGGATGTTATACTGCTGGAAATTTGTGGCATGGTATTGGAGAGCCCCTACCTGTATGACAGAAAAGCTATATTTTTTCGCCATGAAAATAAATACCACATCACTAAGGATGGGATAGAGTACATAGTGCGGGCTCATCAAAACAAAATTAACACCAACATGTAAGCATTGGGCAGATGAAATGGCTGGTGAACTCCAGCAAGGAATGCATGCTTATGGTCATCAGGGAAAAGGAGATCAAGTTCCCAGACGCATTCCAAGGCTGCGATGGTAAGCATAAACAGGAGTTGATGGATTTTATTTTTGATTATAATGAATTGTTTTAGGAGCTGCGGGGACTACCTCTAAAGAGGGAAATCCAACACAAAATCCACCTATTGCATGATGCCCCTCTGCCAAATATCGGCATGTACAGAATGTCAACAATCGAAATGGAGGAGATCAAGCGTCAACTGCAGGAATTACTGGACCAAGGTGTGAACAGGTCGAGCTCCTCTTGATGCGGGTCGTCGATTATTCTGGTGCCCAAGAAGGATGGCAGCTGGAGGATGTGCGTGGACTACCGCGCACTCAAAAGAATATCAGTAAAAAATCACTACCCCCTTTCATGCATAGATATATTATTGGATCAATTAAAAAGTGTTGTATATTTCACAAAATTGGATTTGTGCAGTGGCTATAACCAAGTCCGAATTGCGGAGCAAGACGTGCGGAAAACCGTTTTCAAAACCAAGCAGGGACTGTTCGGATGGATGGTAATGCCATTCGAGCTTTGTAACACTCCAGCCACCTTTATGCAGGTTATGAATGAAATATTTCAACCTTTCATTGATGAGTTTGTTCTTGTATATTTAGATGATATATTAGTTTTCAGGAATAGTTGGTTTGAACATATGAGTCATGTAAAGAAAGTGCTTGATGTGTTAAAGAAAGAAAAACTCTTTGTAAAATTGTCAAAGTGTGAGTTCGAGAAAACCTCTTTGGGTTACCTAGGTCATATTGTGGGTCATGCTCAATTAAAAAATGATCCTGCTAAATTTGAAGCGATTGTAAATTGGCCTAAGCCTACTAGTGTAACTAAGGTCGGTAGCTTTCTAGGTGTAGTCCAGTATTGGAGGAGATTTATTGCTAATTTCTCTATTATTGTAGCACCTTTGCACACATTGACAAGTGTGAAACAGGTCTTCCAATGGGGAGGAAGACAGCAGAAGTCCTTCGAAACATTGAAGGAGAAAATTAGCATTACGCCAGTCTTAGCCTTACCCAATCTCCAACAGCCATTTGAGATCAAAACCAATGCCAGCGGTTATGCTAAGGGAGTTGTACTAATGCAGCAAAAGAAGCCAATTTGTTACCATTCTGAGAATTTTTCTCAAGTTGTGATAAACTATCCCACCTATGACAAGGAGCTTTATGCCTTGGTGCAAGGTGTGAAAAAGTGGAAACACTACCTGATCGGCAAGGATACCATCATCCATACAGATCATCAACCCTTGCAGTACTTTCAGTCTCAAATCGAGTTGTAGCAAACTTGTCATTTCAAGTCGATGGGCTTTCTTCACCAGTTTCATTTGGTAATAAAGTATAAGAAGGGCACTAGCAATTAAGTGGTCGATATGCTATCTTGGCCTCCTATTTCTACTTCAGTTATTTTTCATAATGCTTCATTGCCTTTTGAAAGTTATGTTGAACAATATGCTAGTGATGATAACTTTAAGGAGGTTTATGCAAAACTAACCCATGATTCACAGGTGGACAACTATAAGTTGTAGGGGAAATTGTTATATCACCTTGGTAAATTGTGTATTCCCACAGGAGAAAGAGTGCATGTAATTCAAGAGGCCCACACCTATCTTGTGTCTGGACACTTTGGTGTCGAAAAGACTTTATGTCATGTACAAAGATTTTATTTTTGGCCTCATATGAAAAACATTGTGACTCACTATGTAAAGGGTTGTGTGATGTGTTCTGTTTCAAAGCCCTCTAATAGAAAACATGGGCTCTACACACCACTCCCTATTCCGAGTCCATCCATGGGAAAGCGTGTCAATGGACTTTGTAGGAGGTATACCTTTGTCTAGGAAGGGTCAGGACTATTTGTATGTCATTGTAGACTGGTTTAGAAAAATGTGTATTCTTATGCCTTGTAAAAAGCAGATTACTACAAAGCATACTGCTTCTCTTTTCTTTCAGTATGTTTGGGTTCACTTTGGATTACCCACATCAATTGTGTCAGATCGAGACTCTCGCTTCCTTGGGGAGTTCTAGACCATCTTATGGAGCATGATCAACACCAAACTAAAAAGAAGCATGGCATTTCACCCGCAAACTGACGGGAAAACATAAGTTTTTAACCGTACTGTGGTACACCTATTAAGAGGATATTGTGGGATGAACATCTCCCCTATATACAGCATTCCTATAACAGAGTAGTGCATTCATCGACACAGCGTTCACCATTAGAGACATGCTTCGGTTACCTACCAAAGGACCCTTTAGACATGGTCTTCGGAAGGGAGAATGGCTCCAATCGACATAATGATAAAGACAAAGCTCAGCAGTTCATTCAGTGAATCCAAATGATTCACCAAGTAGTGTAAGAGTAGTTGGAAAAGAGTCAAGCCCGTTACAAGGCTCGACATGATAAACACTGGATCGACCATCAATTCCAAGTGGGCGACAAGGTGTGGTTCCACATCAGCAAAATCAGGATGAAGGGAGAAGGAAAGAAGTTGCGACCAATCCGGTATGGACCATTCACCATATCGGAGAAGATTGGGAACAATGCCTTTCATCTTGACTTACCAGTATATATGCAGATGTACTCAGTAGTGAATGTGGAGAACCTGAAGTTGTATGAACCACCTTTGATCATGGACAATGATGAGGTAGGCACAATTCCTACCATCGATGATTTTTCACCTGAATATCTCGATGAGTTTCCCGAAGACATCATCCTCAACAGAATAACCAGGACTTCACAGCGAGGAGATATAGAATACCTTTGAGTTGGATTCAAGGGAATGCATCACAGCAAGGCTAGATGGCTGGAGAAATAGAAAGTGAGGGCACAGTACCCTCACTTTCCAATTGACTAATGAAAAGATTTTGGCAGTCCAAAAGCTCCTCAATGGAGAGGATTGATCCAGGTGGATCTTCAGATACAATGGCATGGAAACTCAGAAATCAAAGTGATTGGAATGAAGTCAAGTCAAGATCAAGATGTAGATCTCGTCTTCCTGATTCCAACGTGCAAACGGTACTTCAATCTGAGTCCAGATGATGAAGTTATTGCAAAAAGAAGGGTTTTTCAATCCTTAAGAGAATGAGGAATTTCCTTTGAAAATGGGTCTTAAAGCCTTAAAGTAAAATCGCAATCGGAGGTCACATGAGGGAAGACTTAAAGGTTTGGGTCGTGGAACACCTGATCACCGATCTCCGATCAGATCGGATCGGCAGATCAGCGGCCATTGCAATTGGCGGTTGTACATATACATATATGTGGATATCGGCGAGGGAACAACGTGATCAGTTTGAGGTCCAGGTATATGGTTTTTGGGCAGATTTGCAGTGTTTTTCAAGATTTTGAAGCTTTATTGTTTCAACGATAAAAGACCATCTTTGAGAGGCGGTTGCACCTATCAATTCTTCCACTCTACCAGCCTTTCCTAAGATCCAGAAAAGCCCTGATTGGGATGGGATCCTGTCCGAGAACCCATTATAAAAGAGGATCATTGGAAAGAGCGAGAGGAGGCATTTTTAATGGTTGCAGCACGCTGTTTCGTAGGGGTCGAGAGCATCTGTTGAGCTGTTTTGAACAGTTACATAATTTCAGTCTCCTCTACTGTTGTGGGAAGCTTTGGCGTAGCATACCACTCCATCTCAGGCATTCATTTCATAGTCGTCAGGCAGATTGGAGGTATAAGCCTCTTTATGGACAAATTAATGAATGTAGTTCTATTTATTCATGCCATTTAATAAGAAAGGCCTCCCCATTGTTGAGCTGAGCCTGGAGACAGAGTCCAAATTGGACGAACTCCGTCATCAAGCCTTGGTGTTCTTTTTGTGCCTTTTTATGTGTTTTCTTCTTCTTTTCATATGTGAACATTTATGTGTTAAAGCTGAAATTTGATATGCAATTCTTTTCTATACATCTATAAGCGAAAACATCCTGGATCAGGGAGAGAGAGGGAAGGAAGAAGAAATACATAGAGGGAAAGGTAGAGATAGAGGGAGTGACAAGGGAGTGATGGAGAGAGGAAAGATAAAGGGAAGAGAGAGAGGCAGAGAGAGAGAGAGATATGGAGAGAGAGTGTGTATGTTTGAGGGGTGATATAGAGAGAGGGAATAAGAAAGAGACACATAGATACCAATATAGATATTATATAGTATTATATAACCAATCTAGATCCGTCTTAACCTAGATCTATCAAGCGCCAAAAAAGAGGTTTGCACATTGAGAGATTGGATCCCTCTCGGCACTTAATAGATTTGGGTTAAGATGGATCTAGGCTGGCCTGATAGGTTTGTAGTTGTATTTGATAACACTTTTTTGATGGTTGTGTTTGAAAACAATTTTTCCATATTTGGTGTATTTATCATAATCATAATAATCTAAATTTAATTTAATCTTAAGCTTACCTTTTTTACACAATGATTTTGTTGTTAGTTTATAGAGATAGACATGTTATACTTTTGGAATTTGAAAAGGAAACACGTGCTCTTAACTTGGTTGTATTGAAAAAGTTTAAGTGTAAGAAAGAAACATGCCCTCTTAACTTGGTTGTATTAAAAACATAAGTGTTCTTGTATACTACATGGGTGCAAACAAGAGAGAGTATATGGTAAGTGGATTAAATAGTTAAAAACAAATGTTAGTTAAGGAGAAAGTTACAAAAATCTAACAAATAGGCTCGGGTTAGGATATTATTGTTTTGGGACATCTAAAGTTGAAGGTACATTTTATGGAGGTGTAGTCTAAGCCCTTGGGTGTAGGGCACATATTATGGATATCTTGGACTTTTGGTGTGTGTTAGTGGTGTCAACTAGTGGTGGAGTGTCCAACCAATGAGTAGAAAAAGTTTTTCATTTACAAGGTTGGCATCAATAAAGTATTCTCCCTCTCTACCCTACTCTAAGATGAGGAGTGTGCATAATGGACTTATTATTGTAACAAATTGCAAATATTTGATTATCTTTAAGTTCAAGGGCTTGAAGTGGTTGCCTCAACCTACAAATCTTTAAAGGAACTATGTGTTTTTCAATTAAACACTTGTGGTCAAAGATCTGCAAAAGAGGAAGGCCTTGTGGATATTTTTAGGGGGTTGTAATGACCCTCGTCATGTGGTAAATATGTAGATATGATGCTAATGGTCTTGATCTTAGTACATTCATGTATATAATGTAAATATTTTCCACTCACCTTGCATTGTGTAACTATGATAAATATTTTTTGGTTACCCTGATGTACATGTTGAAGTTCCACTTGCATGATTATGGGAAACACTTCACAGTTATCCTTGTGTACATGGGGAAGATCATAATTACTCTATGCGATAAAAACACCTAGTAATATTTTCACACTGAACACTATACAATAAACTTAACCCTAATATCTTAGTGAAGAAAAAGTAATTAGCTAGACTCTGGAAGGGTTTTTGGATTGACTGTTAGTGAAACACATTGCAGTTAGGTGTGCCAATGTGTGGTGAGTGTTAGTGAGTGCTAGGGAAACACAAGGGAGCACTAGGTCAAAATGCATGGAAATGAATGAATAAGAGTGTGTGACAGGGAGTGTCAATGAGTTCCAAGTGTGGTAAGAGGGGAGTGAAATGGTATGCTAAGCAGCGCTAAGTCATTCTAGCGTGCCAGAGCAACATGCAACCAATGTGTGCTAGATGCCAAGTTGTGCCAATTAGTGCTAGGAAGTGTTAGGGAGCGTTAGGGAAACACAAGGGAGCACTAGGTGAAAATAATGCATGAATATGAATGATTAAGAGTTTGTGATAGGAAGTGTCAATGATTTCAGGGTGTGCTAAGGAGGGAGTGACAAGGTATACTAGGAAGTGCTAAGGCATTCTAGAGGCCAGGGAAACATGGCAAGATGTGCTAGGTGCTAAGGTGTGCCAATGCATTCCAGGGAGAGTTATGGAGTGTCAAGGAAAAACAAGGGAGCACTAGTTTCAAATGCATGGAAATTAATGAATAAGATTGCATGATAGGGATTGTCAGTGAATTCTAGTTGTGCTAAGGAGGGAGTGACAAGGTATGATAGGTAGTTCCAAGGAATGCTAGAGTACCAGGGCGACATGCCAAGATGTTCCAAGTCCTATAGTGTGCCAATGTGTGTCAGGGAGTGCCATGAGAACACAAGGGATAATTAGTTCAAATTGCATGGAAATGAATAGATAAGAGTGTGTGATAGGGAGTGTCATCAAGTTCCAATTGTGTTAAGGAGGGGGTGACAAGGGTATATGCTAGGCAGTGCCAAGGCATGCTAGAGTGTCAGGGCATGTTAGGGAGTGGGGTAGGGTCTATTAGGGAGTGGAAAATCATGCCAAGGAATGCAAGGGATGATAATGTGTGCCATGTGGTGCCAACAAATTGTTATACGTGCCAAATGTTATGGCATGTGAAGATGTAAACTATGTTGCTTAGTTGTTATATGGGCATTGTTGGATGTGAGCCTTGACTTGGTAACTTGTTAAGTGGGATGAGTTAATATTGGAAATGAGAAGCCTAAGATAATTTATAATCCATCATGGGAACAAGGCATTGTCTAGTTGTAGTAAATGTAACTTGGTAAAGTTGTTGTAGTCAAGGCAAGACTTGGTTGGGTTCCTAAGTCTAAAATTAAATAAGGGTAGTTATGAGGAAATGACAATTAAGGAGTGCCATGGAATGCCAAGGAATGAAAAGGCGTGTTGACATATGCCAGATAGTGTCAATGCATGTCAAGGAGTGTTTGGGAGTGTCAGGGAATAATAAGGGAGAACTAGGTCAAAGTGCATGGAAATGAATGAATAAGAGATTATGCTAGGGAATGTCATTGAATTTTAGGTGTCCCATAGACGAAGTGTGTTAGGAGAATTTCATATTAGGACTTGTAGGAGGAAATCCTACGATTGTGATAAGAGGATGGAAAAAGCATTTTGAGATAAAGGGAGACTTTGGTCTAGGCACAACACTATTTTTTCAATGCCTTGGTTGGGTTCCAAAGTCACAAAAAAAGTAAGTTTATCTATGAGTGCATGAAAACTAGGGAATGCCAAGGTGTGCAGGTAATTTCAGGAAGTGATAACACATTTTATAAAGTTCCAAGGAATGTTAGGCATGTCAAGACATGCCAAGTGCTAAGTCATGCCAATGTGTGCTAGGTTCTAGGATGTGGTGCCAGCACATGCTAGGGATTGCCAAGGAAACACAAGGGAGGACTTGTTTCAATTACATGTAAATGAATGAATGTGCATGTGTGATAGGGAGTGTTAACAAGTTATAGGTGTGCTAAGGAGGGAGTGACAACGTATGATAAGTAGTGCCAATAGAGGATAGAGTGCTAGGAAATCCTACTAAGATGTGACAAGTGACATGGTGTGCCAATGTGTGCCAAGGAGTGTTAGGGAGTGTTAGGGAGTGTTAGGGAGTGTTAGGGAAACACAAGGGAGCACTAGGTCATAATGCATGGAAATGAAGGAATAAGAGTGTGTGGCATGGAGTGTTAGTGAGTTCCAAGTGTGTTAAGGAGAAGTTACAAGGCATGCTTGGCAATGCTAAGGAATGGTAGAGTTCTAGGGCGACATGCGGCCAAGATGTGCCAACGCGTGTAAGGAAGTGTTAGCTGGGAGTGTCAGGGAAACACAAGGGAGAAATATGTCAAAATGAATGGAAATGAAAAAATAAGGGTTTGTGATTAGAATTTTCAGTGATTTATAGGCATGCTAAGGACAAATTGACAACGTATGTTAGGTAGTGTTAAGGCATGCTAGAGGCTAGGGCGACATGCCAAGATGTCATAGGTTCTAGGGTGTAACAACATCTATCAAAGAGTGATAAGGAGTGCTAGGGAAACACAAGGGATAACTAGGTAAAAATGCATGGAAATGAATGAATAAGAGTTTGTGACCAAGATTGTCAGCGATGTCTAGATGTGCTAAGGAGAGAGTGACCAGGTATACTATGTAGTGCCAAGGAATGCTAGAGTGTTAAGGCAGTAGATCAAGATGTGTCAGCTACTAGGGTGAGCTAGGGAGTGTTAGGGGGTGTCAAGGAAACATAAGGAAGCACTAGTTCAAAATGTATGGAAATTAACAAATAAGAGTGTGTGAGAGGGAGTTTCAATGAGTTATAGGTGTGTTAAAGAGGGAGTGACAAGGTTATATGCTAGGCAATGCCACGGTATGCTAAACTACCAAGGCATGTCAGGAAGTGCCACGGTGTGCTATGGAGTGTCAAAGCATGCCAAGGAATGTAGGGGATGTTAATGCATGCCACATAGTGCCAAGGCATTCTAAGACATGTCAAGTGCTATGGCATGTCAATATGTAAATCGTGTTGCTTAATTATTTTAGACCAAGGTTGGATGTGATGAGCCCTGTCTTGGTAACTTGTTAAATGGTATGAGTGAGATTGTACATGAGTATCCTAAGATGAGTTACAAGTAGTTCTTAGGTGAACAAGGCATATGTTGAATTTCCATGACACATGAGAATCTGGGTTTGGCCTTAAAATTTTTTATGCGAATAGACTCAAGTTCCACAACACATCTACTATGCAGAACGAAATCAGCCATGAAAGAAAAAGTAATGTATTGAATGCACATAGTTTAGGGTCTACACATCTTCATATGTTAATGCTTATTATTGTGATCGACAATAGCCATTTATATGTCTGGCGTAAGACTCCTCTGGAGATTTCTATCCAACAACAACATCTTTTTGGTAAAAGGTGTACTGTCAGAGGTTGATCCATCAAAAATAGAAACCAAAAGGGACCTTATTATGCACACAGATGAAGAATTAAGAATATTGTTATCTATGAGTGTTGATGTGGAGGTATGGGACAAAATTACACATGCAGTGAACCTTTTTGTTCAACAAATCAAGATCTAAAAAGGAAAATGTGTGATTATATATACATGTGTGATAGTATTTGGAGAAATGCCAACCTAACCCACAAATTTGTTGACATTTTGCTGGAGCTGGCCTATAATTGTTCCTAAATTTAATAAACATGTAAAATAGGACTGACTTTTCAATACATAATGTAAATTGATAGGAACATGGCCAAATTGTGAAAGTGTAAAAATTGGTATGGTTTAAAGGGACCGATCCCTTTGAAAAGTCTTAATTGTGGTAATGAAGGTTGAGCCTCATTCTAGAACCCCTTTGGGCATCCATCTTAGGAATTGGTGTAGGATGCAATACTTCATAATAATTTTTGTAGCAGTGATGTCAACACTTGTATAGTGACATGGGGTTGGAGTTGGCCTGTCAAAGCTCATTGGTCTACTTTGGAACTTCTCTAGGGTGATGCCTTAGATGATTTGGAGTACGAGGGCGTGATTTTATATTTAGTTTGCATTGAAGAAGATTTGGAGGCTAGATACCACAGAAAAACCCCTTGTTATGAACAGGGAAGCACATGCCACTGAAGAAGGTAACAGCAAGTACACATATTTGAAACTCAAATCACATCACTATTTATTACTCTTTGAAACAAGAAATAACTAAAAATTTCAAACATTACTATTCACTTTTCCTTTAGTCTAGAAGGTACAATGAATCTGGAAACATGTACAACAATGTCTCAACTTTCTTAACTCCTAATCCTAATGCACCTTCCTTGCATCGATAGACAAGACAACTAAAGTCTTTCGCTAGTGAATATGATATGAGATATGCAAACATGCTTCCTTAGCTAAGGCTGAGAATTAATAACTAGGGAAGTGCTCCTCTTAATTGTGCATGCAAAAACTAAATAAAGCAAAGAGTTTCGCTACTCTAGATGCCAAAAACGAATCCATTAACTAAGGTAAGTGCTTTTCCCAGAACAAGATATTAAGGACTCATAAACTTTGTTGCTTCCTTCAAGAGAGGTGTATGCCAAACAAAACTAAGCTATCATGCACTGTCCTTGAAATTCATTCACCTTTAACATAAATCTTGTGCCTAGAAAAAGACAAGAGACCAATATCCAACAGAATTCGCTGACCAGCCAGAAACCCTTGTCCTCAAACAGCAAGATAATAAGGGAATGTCAACTAGGGTGGAATATTTCACCACCGAAATTGACAAGAGATAGAAGGGGTCAAAAACTATCAGATCTAATGCTCAAGAACAAATGAATTAATCCACGCTTTGTGATCCAAAATGAATTCAATTCTTCTTTATTTATAAATTTTCTGGAGGGGTTTCATATTCTTAAGTGATTGAGTAAACCTTACTCCAAACCCCAAATTTTGGTTTTTTACACCCAGTTTCCCCAAAAATTTCCCAACAATGGGTATTTTGGGGTTTTTTCCCCTTTATGGAGGACTATAGTCTATGGGGATGTATTGGATATTACGTCCCATTCGACCTCAATTTATAGAGGACGTTACATGGCACTTAATAAAATAAATAGTGCTTTAGTTTAGGAGGTAATAACTAAATGCTTGTTTCTTTCCACATAGGACATACATCTTAGAAAAATGATCATGGGATACAAATACTACAAAAGGCCTAAATCTTACTAGCATTTTCATAGTCCAAGAATAAAAACCCTTTTAGGTGAAACAAGGTCAGTACCACATACTACAAGCACAAATGACAAATTCAAAAACAATATACTTATTCAATGAAAGAATGACGAATCATATTAGCGCACTTTAAATTTAATAGCTCTTGAGTTGCAGTGTCAATCAAAATTTCTCAGGTTGGATCATAATTAAGTACTCAATGTTGTTTTGGGTCCAATTTCGGGAAAAGGAGGAGCCTTTGGTGACAATGGGATGATCAGGCTTTTCAGAAGGGAGCTTTGCTATACTTTTCAACATACAAGCCATTCATTCTAGTGGAGGAGATATAGAGAAGCATTTAATAAGGACCTTTCCAAGATCAATTTGGAGGAAAATCCATTTTCAAAGCTTAAACATAGTTCTAGATTCAAACAAGAGTAGTCATTTTTCAAAACAATTATTAATTCCTAAGAAATGGAGCCAAGCTGACATGTAGACCATTTATTCTTCTAGTGGACAAGGAAGCATTTATGAAAAGTCCTTGGCCCTTTGATTTAGTATTTGATGTAAATCTCTTGATTAGAAATGTAATAAGAGATGCAGTTTATATTAAGGAAAAGGGAAAAGTAGAGGGCTAGTTAATAATTATCTCTAAAAATCTCTCAATAGAATCCTAGCATATTTGAAATGGAAAAGGATAACTCCATGGTTATTTTTTGATTTAGAAACTCTGCTAATTTCCATGATTGAAGCATGTATTCATGCCTTGGAAGAAGCTCACAAATGCTTTTGATATTGGTTGAAGCAAAGAAAATGTGCAAAGTTACACTCACATAGAGGTATGGAAAAAAAGTATGTGGAGCTTGTTGTCCCAGACTCCAAACAAAGAATGGACAAAAGGTGAAAAAACCAAGTCAAAAGGTATGTGTAGCTTTTTTCATGGAGAGGTAGGTGTTAACTCCACACTCTACAATGAAGGCTTTGTGGCGCAAGTAACACAAAGGTTTGCATTCAGTTTTTTGGATTAAATGGAGTGGAGCTTGATGCTACATGTCCACTATTACCCCACTTTCTGTATGAGTTACAAGAGATGAAAATAATGAGATACGGGAGATACAAAGTAGATACTATTGTTATTCAAATTTAATAAAAAATATTACTATGTCTTCCTCGACATGAAAGAAACATCTTTCATAAATTATTTTCTCCATGAACTTGATTTAAAATGAATCTCTTCCATTGACGTGCCCAGCCGCAAATAGAAACGATGTCAATGGGCCAATTTCAGTTTAGAAAATTCACAATTAGTTTCGATTGTAGGATCTTGTATTTTCAGTTCAGATTTCAGTTAAAAGCAGTGAAATAGGACTCATCGATCAATCGCGATTAATCACGAGTCGGAATATGCTCGCTCTCCAAATGATATGATCTAAATATTTGCGAGTCAAACTCGCGTTGACCAAGATTAACTCATGGTCAATGCAAGTTTTTCAAGTTTAGGTATGTCGCATTGCTAAAAACTCGTCTATCATTCCAAAATTTATTTCTCATTTCTCAGGCCCAAAACTCATACTTCGAGACCTTCAGTTATCAATCACTACTCACTATTACACAGTCTAGACTCAATATCGAGGAACTACCAAGGTCAGCCTAAGTCCAAACTCCATATCGAGCACTTGCCGATGTGTGCTCTATCCATACTCCATATTGACCCTCGGGCAGTTGCACGTCACCTTCAACGTGTGTTACATTTAGGCTTACCCACTTCACTATTCAAAAATTGAGGTACATTGGCACTTGGATTAAATAATAGGTATATTACTAGATTGAATTTTCAATGTCGTTTTCAATGTCGTTTTCAATGGCAAGTTTCAAGTTTCACTGTTTAGCAATCGAATGTTCAACGTATTCCTTTGGTTATGACTTTTCAACCCTATAAATGGGGCTTAGATACATTTTAAAAATTCACTAAGAAATGGTTTCATACCAGCCATCGACCAAGTCATCAAGCATTCATTCCTTGGTTGATGTCTTGCTAACTTCAAAGGCTTTAACCATGCATTCAAAACTTTGGATATTTTTGTTCTTCCAGAATCTGTTATTGATGTATTGGTTCAGTTGTCTTATGCTAAACTAACTTGAAAATTCAAGATTACAATGCAATATATGTTGATAATATTTCCTTTAGGTAGCATTTCCTCATATATACCTAATTGTGTTTCAAGGTCATAATGATATATTAGGTTGAAATGTGCTTGTGTTTCCAGACATACTCCTCTTTGATCCTTAACAAAACCTCATATCCTTTAAAACCAACCCTCCTTTTTGCAAAGTTATATATGGCATTTTAATTTTAATTTTTTATTGTATTTTATAGGAGCCAAATTAAATAGAAGGCACAACTCAAAATCTAAACAAAATCCGCAATTTAAACACAAGTCAGAAACAACAACAATGCCGAGGGAGAAGGAATTTTCTTGGGCTTATTGTGACAAGATTCTTGGAGACCCTAAGCTCATTTGTAAATTTTGCAAATCAAAATGTAGTGGAGGCATTTATAGATTCAAGTACCACCTTGCACAAAGACCCGGCCATGATATAGGTCTCTGCAAAAACGTTGACGAAAATGTCAAACACCAAGCAACCTTGGTCATTGATATGTTGAGTCAGCATAATGCAAAGAAAGAAAAGCAAAAAAAAGAAATAGGAACTCCTAGAGTTGACAATTTTCCTTCCACTACCCCATTGTCATCTCCCTCTGTTGAATCCTCAATGCAATTCCCAAGTTTCCCACACATGCCTCCAAGTCCAAGTCAAACTCAAGGCCAAAATCCATTCAACATTGGAGATGGAAACATAAATACCTTTTTTTCTCCCTGCACAAAACCCAGTTCCCAACCTACCTTGGATACCACTAGTTGGAAAAAAAATATCCATAGTCAGGCAAGGAAGGCTATTACTAACTTTTGGTACTATTATGGCATACCTTTCCATTGTTCCATAAGTCCTTATTCGCAAGCTATGATTGATGTAGTTGCTGTTGTAGGTCCAAGGTTCAAATCTCCTTAATTAGAGAGAATTAGAACAAATTTGATATTAGAAAGTGTTGAAGGTGCCATGCTTTTTCTATCTGAGTTTCATTCATCATGGGTAGAAACAAGGTGCATGATCATGAGTGATGGATTTACAGATCAAAGGAATGGGACTTTAATAAATCTCCTTGTATCTTGTTCGGTAGGTATAGTGTTTCTCAAATCAGTGGATGCCTTAGACAAGGTTAAGACTGCACAACTTATTTGTAAAATGACGCAGGAAGTCATTCAAGAAGTGGGAGAATAACATGTTGTACGAATTGTCACTGACAATGTAGCTAATTATATGGTTGCTCGTATACTTTTTGAGATTAGGCACCCCACTAATTTTTGGACCTATTGTGTTTCCCATTGTATAGATTTAATGCTTGAGGACATTGGTAAGATTCATTGGATACACGAGGTTGTAGAGAAGGAAAAATCCATAACAAAATACCTATACAACCACATTATTGTCCTAAACACCATGAGAAAATACATTGAAGGTAAAGAAATTGTTCTACCTGCAGTGACTAGATTTGCAACAGATTTCATATCTTTGCAATTTGTGGTTGAGCAAAAGATAAATCTGAAGAGAATGTCCTTGGGACCTGAGGGGATGGGATCTAAACATTCCAAGACCCTTGAAGGCATTGAAGTTGTTGCACTTGTGTTTAATGATGGATAGATGTCGAAGAGATTATTGTTGTGATGGAGTCCCTTGTTAGAGTTCTCAGGTACTTCAAGTCTTTTAACTTTTTCATGTCTTAAATTTCATTTCAAGCTTCTTTTTATTTTCAATGTTTCATATTAATTTAAATTTGAAAGCTTGAACTTTTAGGATGGTTGATGGTGACAAACCCGCTATGGGTTACATTTATGAGGTGATGGATCTCATAAAAGAGGCCATCAAAAGAAGATGTGGGGATGAGGAGGCAAAGTATATGCCTCTTTGGGACATTACTAATGCACATTGGGATAGCAAATTGCATTCCCCCTTACATGTTGCTAGGTACTTCTTAAACCCATAGTATTTTTATGATAAGAGAAAATTTAATGAGGATGGGGAGGTTCACAGAGGACTTATGACATGCATGGAAAGGTGCTTCCCAATCCAAAATTTCAAAGTCGTGTATTTTCCCAACTATAGGATTGTAGAGCACCACCTAAATTATTTTCCTATATTAGTGTTATACGAGAAAGGTCTAAGGTGTTGCCATGTACACTTTGAGGCTTGAAGGCTTTATCGGTTCATTAAATTTGTTTAAACTTTATTTTGTATGTTAAATGTTTTATTAAATTTTGTTGTCTTTTTAAGTTTTTACTATTTAGTATTTAGTACATCTACTCATGAACCCTTTCCACTTGCTAGGTCTTTGGTGGAAAAACTTTTGTAGTGATACACCAGATTTGAAGAGATTTTCCATTCGAATCTTAAACCAAGTATGATGTGCTTCAGGTTGTGAGTGCAACTGGAGCATGTTTGATAAAATACATTCTAATCAGCGCAACTAATTGACACAAAAGCACTTAAATGACCTTGTATTTTTCCATTACAATCTACAACTTCGCAACAAGAAAATACTAGGTGAGATCTTGAATTTGAAGGTTTCATAATCTGATTTGGAATTTAAAGTTTAAACTTCAAATTTCAAAGTCAAACTTAGATTCATGTTTCAATGTCTCATGATAATGATAGGTTCGGATCATTCACCAATAGACCTTGAAGAGATAGATTTGCAAACTACAAATGCAGTAGATTGGATCCAATTAGAGGAGGCTCCTCTTTTAAGCCTACAGGATTTGAAGAACTTTGAGGGTCAAGCAAGCAAAGGAGTGGGAGGAATCGCTTCTAGTTCTCACTCTTAAGAGTCTTAGACTCTTAGTTACTAATTTTTTCTAATTAGTATGCAGTTGTTTGTAAACTTTTAGAAGCAGTTGTTTCTAGTTCTATGTAGTCACTAGTTAGGAGTCATGACTCAGTAATCTGGATCATGTTTGGACTCATAACATATATGAGATGCTTATTCATTCATATATTGTTGAAATATATTGATATTATGAATTGTTTGGACATGGCTTTACTGAATATCAATGAAAAAAAGATTTTTTTTTAATTCAATATATGTGTATATTTTTATTTATTGAATTCATTGATTTTTTCCTGATTTTTCCCGATTATTTTTCCGATTTTTCCCCAAATCTGATTAAAACTCTTAGCTCTTTTGCCTCACTAATTTATTGTCTATTTTGAGTCTAGTAACGTTGGTTACAAGTTTCATTCTTCACTTATGAGTGCTAAGGTGTGCTAGAGAGTGCCAATGCATGCTGAGGAGTGTTAGGGAGTACTAGGACAACACAAGGGAGCACTAGGTCAAAATGCATGGAAGTGAATGAATATGAGAGTGTGTTGGGGAGTGTCAATCAGTACTAGTTTTCATGCCAATGAGGGAGTGACAAGGTATGCTAAGAACAGGTAAGGCATGCCAGGGAATATCAAGGAATGTCAAGAAGTGCTAGCGTGTGCTAGGTAGTTCCAGGGTGTGCAAACATGTGCCAAATAGTGCCAAATAATTTCAGGTGCTAAGACATGCTAGGATGTGGAGGGTGCCAAAGTATGTCAATATGCGTCAAGGATTTTCAAGGCAACAAAAGGAATAACCAAGCTAAAATGAAAATAAATGAACAAATAAGAGGGTTAATAAGTCGGGACTTAATCTTTTTCAAAAGGGGCATGTTAGGCACACTAATAATATGTTCCAATACATGCCAAGTGCCAATGTGTGCTAGGGACTTCAGGGAATGTGAACACATGATAGGGGAGTGCTATGTTATGCTATGGCATGCCAACATGTTCTTTGGTGTCCTACTCATGGCAAGATGTTCTAGGTACAAAGATGTTCCAGGTACAAAGATGTTCCAAGACATGCAAGGTGCCAAGGAATGTTAGTGTATTGTTCCAAAGCATGTTAAGGTGTGCCATGAGTGTTGAGGAGTGTTATGTTTCTATCATTAATAGAATTGACAGAGCTTGATTATGTTTCAAACAATATAGTTCCTACACACACTAGTGGAACTTTATTTAAAGAAACTTTGCTAGATAATAAACCAAATAGAGATTAATCATGTGTTGACTCATAGGAAGACTATACTCTTATGACTTGAGGGAAATGATACACACTAATTATTTCTAAACAAATTGACTGGCTATTATAACCCTTATGACCTTGGACACATAATGAAAACAAATCCACAACAATGGTCTTAAATCATTATATTTTGACAAAAAATATATTAATAGGTACATAGCGTCATCAAAAATTCATTGGAATGATCAATGATGATGAAAAATTTTTGATCGTCACCAAAAGTAACCAAAAAGAGCATTGGTGAGGGTCAATAAAAGATCGTCACTCGAAGCATCGCCAAGGAGAGAATTGGTGATGCCCCTTTAACAAACCTCACCAAAAGTGTCACCAAAGATAGAATTAGTGATGGGCAATTAACGACCCTCACCAAAAGTTTCATTGAAAATGGCTTTGATGACAAACCTTAAAGGACCATCACTATATACACTTACAACGACGATTTTTTAAAGAATGTCACCATATGTGACATTGGCGATGGACCTTAAAGGTCTGTCACAGGCATGAAATGTCATCAAAAACTCATTGGAATGATAAATGATGACAAACATTTATTGACCATCACCAAAAGTAACCAAAAATATCATTGGTGAGAGTCAATAAAAGATCGTCACTAGAAGTGTCACCAAAAAGAGAATTAGTGGTTGGCCTTTAACGGCCCTCACCAAAAGTGTCACCAAAGAGAGAATTAGTCACAGGCCTTTCACGATCCTCACCAAAAGTGTCATTAAAAATGGCTTTGGTGAAAAATCGTAAAGGACCATCAATATATACACTTACAACAATGTTTTTTTAAAGACTGTCACCATATGCGACATTGGTGGTGGACCTTAAAGGTCCGTCACAAGCATGACCCTCACTAGTGACCTTTTTTCTTGTAGTGTTGGTAATAAATATCATTCAACTGCAATAAGAAGTGAAATCATTTAACAGTAATGGTTTTGGATAAATAGTTAGATAAAACAATTGAGAAAGATATATCGCATACAAAATCGTTCATGTATTTACAATAGAGTCAAAGCTAACATCATACAAAAGTGAAATAATGCTAAACCGTAATTCATACTTTCACACATAAAATAATTTAAAGAAGAATTATTTCCTAATACATAAATAAAACAAGATCATAAGATAAAAGTACCATATATGATGAGTCCTTCTCATGTGTTTCAGCAATGTTAACCCAATCTCAATCAATCCAACGCATTCTAAGAGTACAAAAGTGCATTTCAGTAGAGCATGCTAGATATTTGAAAGAAAATAGATCTCGTTTCATTCATTCCATTAGAGCCTCCTCAAAAGTACAGAAGTGCAATGTTTCGAAGAATGTTTATGATAAAATTTCTAGACCATTCTCTAAATGCATGAGAGGGGTTTAAATACTAACCTATAGATCCTAAAATAGATTATTACAAAAATAGTTGAGGAGGTTTAAACAACCTTACTTAGAATATGCAAAAGTAAAACTAAAATGAAATAAATTAAATGACTAACTCCTTTGGACTTGATCTCTAAGATCACAAATATCAGTCATTTGCTTCAGTTGGGTTGGTTGGTCGATCACAAATTTTAACTACCCCGCAAATATAACTTTTGTTAGTGTTGGCACCATCTTTTGTGTTAAGGTTGTTAAGCACCTCAAGGTCACCCACTGACTGTATGGTTTCCCAATTCAGCATGCTTAGCTGTTTGTTCGCCTCCTCCTTTTCGTGCACTTCTTGTCTCCACTGCTGCTCTAACTATTTGACATTCAGAAGAAATAGTGGTATACATTCCGTAACCAAATTGGCACCATGAAGATTTTCGTTGATGGTTATCATGATGTTTGTTGTTGTCGTTGCTATCGTTGTTGCCCTTTCCACTTGTTTCAACCAAGAATCCTAATCTATGAACAAGATTTCTTTATGAGATTCCTCCATCTTCAGTAGGTCAGTGTTTCTCTCATCCTCTGATTCTTGCCATGTGATAAAGTCAAAAATCATTTTATGGATTTCATCATACTCAACTCTAATGTCAACGACTTGGTTTGTTAGCTTACCATTGGTTTAACAATAAGGACTTATCTGCGAGATCTTTTGGAAAAGTACTTCCTTCTACTGCATTAGTTGGGAATTAAGACTGAGTGCTTCCTTTATGAACTCATCGATTTTCGGATTATCCTTAACATTATATGTCATAGATTGTATCCACCCAACTCTTTCTGCTAAGTTGGCTTGATGTTGTATTCTCATCTGTTCAAATTCCTGTTGGAGCTGGGATGCTTGTAATTTTGCTTGTTGATTGGATTTTTCCTGAGCTAACTGTTGTTCTAACAACAAAATTATTTGTTCCTTTTCTTTAAGTAGCATTTGGACCTCTATTGCTTTGTCAATAGTTGTTGTGGCATAGGCTCCTAAGAATTGCGGCAATTTTGTGAGATTTTCGGATGGGTCCGTGGGCGAGTCCTTCCAAATGATATCCATTAGTTCATTCCAAAAGTTGTCATAGTTACGTCGTCCATCTTTCTTTTCTTCCTCTATCTCTTGACTACAAATTTTTGGGTTGGACTATAAAATACATCTAGTGGAGGTATTTCCTCAACTCTTAGAACAATTTCTGAAGTAGGAGTAGTAGGAATGATTTCAACATCCTGAGTGCCCTTAACTCCTTACTCTATCATTTCCAGATTTGACTTGTGTTGGGTTTGCTTAGGAGTTTGTATCTCAGATGTTTTCTCAGGGTTTGAATATGTGTGAAGCTTTTTATTGAACTATTCTCATTCCTGTTCGGAGTCAATAATTGGGCTTTTACCTGACTGAGTTGATGTAGAGGCAATTTCTTCTTGTATCTTTACTAAGGCTTGCTCAGCCATCTCTTCAGTAGTTCCACATGTGTCCTTCTCAGACTCTTTATTTGTGTTTCCTCCTCCATTTTGAGATTGCTACTTTGAGTGCTCTCCTTAATCCACCTTCCCCTGTTGTTTGGTAGGCTATTTATCTAGCCACTAATTTGTCAAGGACGTAATATTGGAGAACATGCGATGAAGCGATGCTCCCGAATACTCTGATGTACGTAAAGGTCTCTTCCCCAAACCATCTGACTACTAGCAAAATATCCATCTCGACCTCTTTAGAAAACGTTATACACTTCTTTATGGATGGGTAACATAACTCCTTGAGATATTTTATAAAAAAAGAGGTTGAAATTGAGATTCCCACAAAATATTATGGTACATATGGATAGGAAGTGGGTCCTGTACAGTCCACTTCCATCCCATATTAGGAAATTTAGAACTAAAACAGATTGCATCCATTATGAAAGCACTCATGAAAAAGGGGGAAACACTCTTAGACAAGAATTTATCTTCCTTATAAATTCTATAATAGCCTTGGCCAAATTGTCTAACAAAATTTAAGCCCAGTTCATTATTTGTTTATTCAATGTTGCATCTATTAATGGGAGCCATTCCGAGGAAAACTTGGTGCTATCGAGTTTACCGAACAATTTACATAGCATTGCTGCTACGAAATTAGGAGGGGTAGAAATGGATGTCGTAGAGTACATACCCGTCTTATCCCATTTGAGCTTGCCTTTGCTTATTGTCTAGGTTTGCGTGACGTTTATTGGGTCTCCATTTTCCTTGGCAAATTTCTCAAGGAACTATTCGTGGTGAGCTTTTGCAGCTTTGATTGTAGGTTTTAACCCCGTATAAAAATTACCTGCATACGAATTCTAAAACACAGAAAATAAACAATGCGAGAGCATAACACATAAAACACATATGCACGGAGATTTTGCCCTGGATCCGAAAACCAGGACCACCAGATTGATTTTTCATTATGTTCCTTTCAATGTTACAATACATATATATACATGCTGAAGCATCCAATTTTTGGAAATAATACTAAGAGGGGGGTGAATCAGTATTATCATATCAATAATTTTATCTCCCAAACAGATTTATATACTCTACTTTAGTGAAGTGAACTAGTGTGTACACGCAACTGTGATTAAAGAAACCAGCATATATCTAGAGAAATTGTGATTTAGATAATTTATCATGTGTTGATCTTAAACCAGCACATCAGTAACTTATTAGACAGTGCAATAAAAGCAGAATAAAGCATCACACATAAGCAACACACATGAACACCAAGATTTAAGGTGGAAACCCAATGTGGATGAAAACCACCTGCTACTATCGTCTCTGTCTTCTTTTAATAATAATAAAATCTATTTACAATCTTGTACTGGTGCAGACTCATACCAGTACGCATGCACCCACCTGCAGAAGGCTACAACCTTCTCTCGTTTTCCAACTTCTACTGGAAGGAAGCTGCAACCCCCTAGCTCTTGTACTAGCCAATATGTTTACTAGTACGTAGGCACTGACCCACAGAAAGCTACGTCCTTCTTTCTTCTTCCAGGGACCACGTTTCATGAATTTTCAGACTGGATACTCCTGGATCACAACACCAAAATCTGAAGGCCACGTTTCATCCAATTTTCATACTGGACCCTTCAAAAACTTTTCAAACTTAAACTGCATCAACCCACATTCAATTAATCTGGACAATCAAATCACTGACTCCAGAACACTATGTTGAACCCAGAACCCTGCATCATCATTTAGAACCAGATGTAACCTCAAAAATCATGCATTAGAGTGTATACGCAACTTGCCTGAACCCAAACTGCATGTATATGCTACTTCCGTTAATCAACCTGCGTATACCTTCAAAACTACAACAAACATAAACTTTTGAATCAAGTCTGTACCAACCAGCAATATACTGAATATCTATTGTCAACTTACAGAGCTTTACACAAGTAGGGACATAGATCGCTTCTTCTCACTTATACAATCATTCAAACAAATGCCAGCCTCCTTATGCATTCAATTTTACATTCAGATCTAAGAAGACTTCACTGACAGACAGCAGTAAAACAACAGAATTTGATCAAATAAATTAGTCAGATTTGAAAAAGAAGCTTTTGTTTTGTATTCGCTACTTGAAAGAACAGAACCTTTGTGTATACGCTCTTTGACTAAGATGAACCTGCGTATAGATCTGCAAATATTGACTCATAACTTTGTTGCAATTCCAGACTTCATACAAACCCAAGTCATGATAGATAATGAATAAAACAGGAACAAAACATCAGATCTAGTCTCAACCAATATCATATCATTCAATAGTAAGTCATTTCAAGTCTCATGATCCTGATCCAATATTGAACTCAAGGTGCACATGAATATTTCAGATCTAGTCCCAAACATAACCAGCAACATAAAATATACTTCAAATAGAAGTATTCCTTAGAATCTTATTACTTGCACACCTAGCCTTATGATCTTCTCCTCTTTATATAGTTATAGGCCCTTTGTCAATACCTTGGACCAAAACCACTTAGGACCAATACCTTGGACCAAATACCTAGGTTTCAATACCAGGGACCAAATACCTTGGACCAAAACCTTGATTAACCATCCCATACGCTCTTTTCCTAATGTGAAAGTGTGTGTATTCGTATACACTCTTTTTTATTTGTGTTCCCACATGTATACGCTACTTTGACAAAGTGAACTAGCGTATACCTCTCTTTCCTCAATCTATGGAGTCTAATCTGTAATCCTTTGTTGTTAACCTATTGTACTGTGAACTGTCATATGTGTGAGTTGTCATCAAGGACAACACCTGTATCATAATGCCAACACCAATACCATGGACCGAAAACCATCACGCCCAAAACCATGTGCGAAAACCATGCACAAAACCATAGGTAGGTCTGCGTACCTAATATAAGGTCCAAAAAAAATTTCCGCAGGGCATTGCCCCGGACCCCGTAGAGGGGGCTACCCGCCCCCCTCAAACCCCCTGGATAGCAGGGGCTTCCGCCCCCCCGCTGCGCAATCGATGCTTCACCCCCCTCTAATCCCCCGGTTAACTAGGGGGCTAGTCGTGGAAAGAATATAACACAACACGGGAGAGCTTAGTCATTTATCCAGCCCTACAACGCCCATTGTTTCTCTACACCAAGAAAACTTCTCAGAGCTCACATATTTTGTCAATACATCTGCAGTATTCTTCAAAGTGTCCACCTTTGCCAGCTACACCTTTTTGCCTTCTATCATATCCCTCACCAAGTGATACTAGACATCAATGTGCTTTGTCTTTGAATGGTAAGCAGGGTCCATTTTCAAGAAAATTGCACTTTGGTTGTTACAGTCTATCCTTATAGCTCCCTATACTACCCCCATACTTGAACACAATCTCTACAACCAAACTGCTTCTTTACTTGCATGAGTGGCTGCCATGTATTCTCCCACTGTAGTTGATAGTGCCACTACAGATTGTTTCTTACTCATCCAACTGACTGCACCTCTAAATAGGTTAAACACATACC
>APFE031470063.1:46896-98824 GCA_000404065.3 Pinus taeda
CGCATTTCCAGCACACCACCTTTACAGGTTTTCCTAGAGATTTAGATCTCCCTCTAGATTTAGATCTCCCACTCGATGACTTATTTTTGTTTATGTTCTGAGACCGTCCTCATACAGACAAGGCATCACCATTCTATCTCTCCATATTTTTCTGTCTCATCTCCTCCATCAGCAAGGATGAGACTATTTCATCAAGCTGCAAGGCAGTTGCATTGCTACCTATTGCAATAACCAGACTATCCCAAGAATCTGGTAGAAAACACAACAAACTAATGCACTTATCTTCATCTAAAATTTTAATATCAAAAGATAATAACTGACTTACCACAGTATTAAATGCGTTCAGATGCTCTGTCATCGAATCTCCATCTTTCATCTTCAGGTTATACATATTTTTCCATAGGAACAGTTTATACACCAGAGACTTAGATTGGTATAAAGTCCCTAACTTGTCCCACAAAGCCTTTTCCGTAGCTTCCCCTGATACATTCAGCAATATTGAATCTGAGACACACAATTGTATTGTGCTCTTTGCCTTCCGATCCAACTTCTTCAATTCTTCATCATACACTCCCGTTGGTTTAATACCTGAATCTACCATGATCCATTGATCTTTAGCCACCAACAGATCCTCCATCTTGAGTTTCCACAACTCAAAACTCTGACCATTAAAATTCTCTATCTCTATCTTTCCACATATCGTCATCTTCGTTCAACACTAGAATTGATCCCGCGGATCTCCCACTGAACAGGGTCTACCACAGGCCCGAGCGAAACCCCTCAGCAACAAAGGCGTCTCCTTGAAGCCAAAACAGCTCTGATACGAAATGTAGTTTTTAACCCCTTAGAGAAATTATATGCATACGAATTCTAAAACACATAAAATAAACAATGTGAGAGCATAACACATAAAACACATATACATAAAGATTTTTCCCTGGATCCCAAAATCGGGATTACCAGATTGATTTTTCATTATGTTCCTTTCAATGTTACAATACATATATATACATGTCGAAGCATCCAATACCATAGACCGAAAACCATCGCACCCAAAATCATGTGCAAAAACCATGTGCAAAACCATAGGTAGGTCCGCCTACCTAATATATGGTCCAAAAAAAAAATCCTCGGGGCACTGCCCGGGACCCTGTAGAGGGGGGCTACCCGCCCCCCCTCAAATCCCCTGGATAGAGGGGGCACCCCTCTAACCCCTCAGTTAACTAGGGGGCTAGTCTTGGAAAGAATATAACACAACCTAACATTGGTAACTAGTAAAAGAGTCGTAGGTTGTTTGCTGAAAAAGACCCCATGACCTCTTGCCTGTGATTCTTGAATGTTCAGTCTGCAATGTCTGCCTTATCAATTACCCATTTGTCCATGTCTGTATATGGGACTATCTTTCGTCGTGCAACTATGAGGTGCAGGAAAGAGCATGTCGTCTCAAAATAGGAGACATTAGATTAGTCCTGGGAATCTATCATGGCCTTCGTTTCCAATGACCTGGGGTGCACCTCTTCTAACAAGTTATACATGGCCTCCCATGTCGTACTTCCTCCATCTCTGCTACACGTAGTATCAGAGAAAAGAGGAATCATTTCAGATTTCTCAGACGCAGATGCCTTTCCCTTCTTTCCCATTGTTTCTAACAATTCTCCCTACGGATTTTTTCTAAAATGGAGCAAAGCAGAAGTTATCAGATAAACACAAGTAAGAATTCCAATGAGAATGAATGATACAAATAACCTGAAAATGTGACAAGAAAGGAGTTTTAATCAAATGCAGATGAAAATATATCGTATCACGTCTGGTCATTTTTTAACATAAGTGCCATTAACCTATATTAAATAGCCACTAATGGTCCCTTATCGTTGCCTTTATTGCTCATTAATATACCGCATCGCAAAATGGGAAGGAAAACCTTTAATATGGTGGAATTAAGTTGCGAGAATGTTGATTTTGTGATTGCGATGCAATATTGCAAATCGCATTATCGCATATTTGTCTATGCGCTTTCTCAAAGTTCTTTAGGATTCTGCGGGATGTGAGATGCGGGATAAGCAGTATATTCTTTTTTAATTAGAGCGTAGCTTGTTTGAAAGAGTAATTACCTTATAAAGCACTTTTCACTATGTGGTGGATTTAAGTACCATTTATGACATTGGCTTCTATCAGGTCCGAGCTTCTATCGCATTTTGCAAGATCACGCAGTTCGTAAGATTTAGTCCTTTTTAAGTATCTTGACATGATGCAATAAGGTTGACTTGTCTTATCGCAATATCACATTTCGCCTGTTTCAACATGCTTTGTGGGTTTGTGTCCTTTGTGAGCGTCGATGTGCGATTGTGATATGGGCTTTATTAAATAGGAAATGTCTTAGGTCTTAGCTTTAAATGAAAATCCCAATGATATTTAAGTTAAGCGTGGTGATCCTTTTGATACCAATTCACAGGTTTTTCTTGTTAACAAGGCTTTTGACACACTTGGTCCAGCGGTATGCGAAAAGACGAGAATTGCTAGTTTTCAAAGGGTTTTGACTTGATATCTTGCCTTATTCTTAAAAATTCTTAAAAGAAAGTGTCTAAGTGCTAAATTTATTTTTGAAGGACTTTATCAAGGGTCCCCATTTATTAATATAATATTAGTTGTTACATCAATAAATGGGGGGTTGTTTACATGTACATACATGGTTTCATGAATGACAATAGCATACATAAATTATAATAGGAAATTAAAAGTTAAAGTGAGTTTAAATATCGATTTACCCACCACCACCCTCTCAATATTTTTCCCAACAATTGGAATTAGAGTAGGTCCCTCAAAAGAAGCTTGATCGCTTAAAGGGAGATCCATCAAGATGAATAGTCAAGAAGAAGCATTTTCTATTAAGCCATCATTGTTTAATGGAACTAACTTTGTATTTTGGAAAGTCATAATGAGAACATTTTTGCATGCACTTGGAGCAGATGTATGGGCAATTGTTGAAGGTGGATATCAATACCGAACCTCCATTCCCACATATACTACAAGGAAGAAACATTATGAAACCAATGCAAAGGTTGTAAATGCCATCTTGGTAAGTCTAGCTAAGTCTGAGTTCGTGAAAGTCATGCAATTTAACACCGCAAAGGCAATGTGGGATAAGCTTATTCGAAGTTATGAAGGTGACACCAAGGTAAAAAGTGTTAAACATCAAATGTTTAGAATTTAGTATGAAACTCTTAAAATGCATGATGATGAAAGTATTGCAAGATTTTTCCTTAGAGTAGATGAAGTTGTTAACCCTATGAAAAACTTTGGTGACGAAATAAAATATGCTACCATTGTTGAAAATATTTTGAGATCACTAACTCCAAAGTTCGATTCCAAAGTCTTTGCCATTGAAGAAATGCGAGATTTGAAAAGACTTACTCCTGAAAAACTCCAAGGGATATTGTCATCTTTTAAGATGGAAAAGGGGATACATCAAGTACGAGAGAATAAGCATTCAAAGCCACTCATAAAGGGAAATAAAAAGAAAAGCCTAAATATACAAGCTACATTTCATATGAGGAAGAAGTGAATTTGTGATAAAGTTGAAAGTGGGAACTGATAAATTCAAAGGTAATTTTCCCTTTAAATGTTTTTCTTATGGAAGAATAGGTCACTATGAATCCAAATGCCCATATAAAGAAAATCATTACAAGAAAGAGAATGGAAAGGATGTTGACAAGAAAAATTCCACAAGGAAGTTTTCTACGAAGAAAAGTTTTTATTCTAATGATGATAGTTAAAGCACATCTGATGATCAGGAAAATTCATATTCAAATTCTAACAGTTGTTATCAAATACTTATGGCATTTGAGGAACAATGTGTAGATGAAATTAATTATGCCTTTATGGATGCTCTAGAAGAAAGTAATAATGAATATTCTTTCAATAATGAGGATGATCAATCAGATCAAGATTATCTGTTACTTATGGCTCTTGAAGATCAATCAATTAGTGAATCAGATAATTGTAAAGAAGATGTTTTATTGGGAACATTAAATGAAATTGACAGACTCAAGAATGCAAATAAAGAACTAGAAATAAAATAAATTAGTATGATTAAGTAAATAAGGATGTTAAGAATGGAATTGGAAGCAACCAATAGAAGAACAGATATCTTAAGAAAACAAATTCAGGAAAAGGAAAAGCATTGTGAAACATTAGAATCTGACGTTGTGACTCTAAAGGAAGACAATGAGAAAATCAACAAATGTGTCAAGGCATCTGAATCACTAGAGAGGATTATCAATGAAAAATGTTCTCCTCTAATCAAGACAGGCATTGGTTACATGGCTTCAAATTCATAGTGCAATAACAAGAACAACCATCCTGACGTGTTTCAAAAGGAAATAGAATCAATTCACTCATATGAAAGAAAATCTCCTAGATCAAAGTCAAGATCAATTCCTAGGCATAAAGTATGGTTTCATGGATATTGTTTCTCTTGTAACTCATTTGGGCATAAGGTCAATGATTGCAAGTCAAGCATTTTGAATAGAAACAAAATATGGGTTAAGTTTCGTCTTTTGATTAGAAATTGCAAGAATATTTGGAGGAAGAAGGAACAAAAGTAAGAAACGTAGAGAAGGTTTCCTCTACGGTAGTTATTTGGTCTTAAAAGAATGCTTCTACCAGTTACTACAAAAGTGAATGTGAGGTATATAACCTCATGGAAAGAAAGTGATGATTATCAGGTCTACCGGATCAATGATGTATGATCTCAGGGGGAGCTATGCATTTGTATGTTGATGTTTTATACTTTGTTAATGATAATTATTTTATTGGCATTACATCTGATGAAGTAACAGTAAACAGGAACAAACAGTACAGGTTCAGGGGGATTTGTGACTATAAAGAATCAGTGGTTTACTTTCTGTATGTGGATCTCATGAAGGACAGTCGCGTATATACGTGAGTTTTGATTTAGACAGTCACATATAACTCCTTGTGGTGAGAAATGAATGACACAGATTCAGGCGGAGTTTCTCATATGATTCCATTAGATTATTATTGGCTTTCTGGTTCTGATATTAGTTTAATGTAGATTGTTGGTGATATGATACTTAGGAATGATGAAGTTATGAGTTTTTGCAAGTAAGTCTTATGTTATTGTTGTTAATGAAATGGTTCTTTGATGCACTAGCTGATTGATAAGATTGATATGATCAAATTTGATGGTGAATAGTTGGCACAGGTTCGAGGGGAGCATTTGTTATGCTTCTAATAATGCATTGTTGGCATTATGGTTCCTTGTTGCATGATGGTGTTTTTGGCTTAATCACTCTTTGTTGAAGCTGATGAGAAGATATATGTTGACCATTAGTTATCAACAAGGCATGGATTGGATATGATGAACTTATGGTTTATGTTTATATGTTACTTGAGTTGCATTTGATAAAATGGATGTGTAGGTTATGGTCATTGTTTTCATTGGTTGATGATGATGAGTTTATGATTCAATCTCTTCTTGTTGACATTGATATGTTGTTGTCATTATGTCATATGGATGATGTATATATATTTCTCAAGTTTGGTAAAGTTGTTAAAAATTGAATATATGTATACTGAAGATGTGATGTTGTGAATCAATTCTATGGCTTGTGATTCTGAAGGTACTTTTGGTTTGCACATATATTATTGATACATGTTCATGGTGTCTGATATTGCTGGTTAAGGATTGTGACTCTTCATACTTATGGAGATAGTGTGTTGACCTTGATGTCATAAGGTCAAGGGAATGAGTTGCTAACAAAACCTGATTGCACTATCTTATGATTCTACTTCAGTTTCTTGGTGATGCTTGGAAGCATTTCACATTTGGTCACATGTTGATGATATTGGAAAGTTTGATGATACATTGACCTATCATACATTGCTTCTTGATGATGAGGATGTTCATGTTTCTTCTATGTTGCTACTATCAAATTTTCATGTTACAGGTTCCTATATGGTATATGGTAGTTGTTGATGACTATCATGATCTTACTACCTCATTGTTGAGGTCCTGGTTCTGGTTATAAATGTCATATATGTCTCTTGATGTAAAGTTCATAAAAAGACCCATGTTGTAAATTATTGTAACATTCAGTCATGTATGGGTTATTAGGATCAAGTTATGCCATGTATGTAATCCCATTTTGGGACATGGATGTGAACTCTGGGTCAAAAATGTAAACCCAATATGTTGGGTATTTGATGTAATAATTAGTCATTGGTGATATGAAAGGTCATTTTTTGTTTAGTCATAAAGTTTTAAGTTATTGAATACCTTCAGAAGGTTCAGCATATGCTCATGGGGAGTATGGTCAGTATGCAATTTTCATATTCAGCAGATCAGACCTACAGAGATCCTCTCTACAAAGGGGGAGAGAAACCTTCATTCGACATTGGTCAATCGTTTGCCCTTGATGTCAAAGGGGGAGAGAAGCTTGGTGTTTGGAGAAAAATATTTGGAGAAAGGCTTGGTGAGAATTCTTGGTATTTGTAGGTGGTGTTTGAAGGTATTTATAGGTGGTGATCAACACCAAAATGGTTGTTATCAAGTCCAAAGGGAGAGATTGTTGGCATTATGGCTAATGTGTTGTCCTTGATGGAAACCTACTTGATAAAGATATCAACATGATGGTTATGCATATGCTACAGATGGTATAGTCAGGGAAATGATAGATCAGAGATAAATGAATGTTAAAAGTGAAGTTCGAGAAAGTATACATGAATTATATGAAGAAGGGTCGCATACATACGCTTATCCTACAAGGGAAAGTCACGTACAGAATCCAAACCATGGTATTTTGGATACCATGGGTCATTACCATGGTATTGGCCCATAGTAATTGGTGTGACAACGGTTATTTCATCCCGTCAAAGAATACCAACAACATCACTAAGGGATTGGCCTAAAGTATTGGTTAAGGCTAAAACTATATAAGGAGATGGATATCAAGGTGTTAGGTGTGCAAGTAATGAGTTATACATCTGTGATATGATTTTGAATAGGTGTGCACCAACGAGCAAGGAGAAGACTCAGATATGAAAGATCTGAAAGTATGTTGACATATATGCTTGATTGATTTACTAATTGAAAATATCAAAGTAGATAATAATGATGAATCTATAATTATAATGATGTTGTGATCTAAGTGAATTACTCAGAAGTTTGTAGTATTGACAATAAGGTTGTGGAGTGTGAAATTGTGTTTACAATGAAAGTTTCTAGATCTATACGCAAGTGTTCTGCATGTTAAGAACGTACATATACAGATCCATCTCTATAGGGTCATGTACATATTCAGAGATAAAGTTTGCAGATCTGTACATAGGTGTAGTGCATGGTAAGCGCATACATATGTTGATATGTCTTCTGGTAGTAGCATACATATGGTAGGGTTTGCAGTATTGATGACATCAATTATGTTCTGATTGTTGTTGTTTGTTAATGATGTCTCTATTATGATGATTTGTATCTGATAGTGTTGGTTGTGTATGATTTGATGATCTATCTGTGATTTCTTCAACGGTCTATGATTGGTTCATGTATGATTTAGTGGTTACTTCAATGATGCAGTGGTTCATGATGATTTGAGATCCGTACGCATGTCTTATACAATTGAAGCTTGTATATGCACGGGTGTGCTTCAGAACAATAGCATATACATTCTAATATATGTATGATCGGGGTTTGTAGGAACAACATTGTATTTATATGATGGTGAACAGTGTATGGTTTGGTATATTGATGAATGGTTGTGCATTGATATGATCTTATGGTTTATATCTGGTATGAATTGGTTTGATCTAGTTGCAATGGTTAATTAAGATTCAATGATTGGTTTGCTTGGTCTAATGATTATATTTCATATTTAGAATTCAGTTTGGTATTGGGCTTAATGATGGAAGTGGGTCCAGTTTGAACCTGACCTGCAAGTAACTTGCAGGTTATTCACTACCTGACAAATCCAACTTGTGGGAAGATGGTAAAATCACCCGCAGAGATGAAAAACCCTCATTTTTGAAATCCTTCCTATCAGCATAATGCCCATAGATGTTGAAGCCATGGAAAAATAGTCAAATTCCATAATAAGGAAATGGGAGGAAATACTAACTCGAAAATCGAAAGTTGGAACAAAATGGATGTGCTTAGTTTGTCATCCTATAATTATCCTTCTAGACTCCCCTCTTGCATCATTGTCTACAAAGTCACAAAAGGGAATGTTAATTTTAATAGAGTGGTTTCCTTTGTTCCTTCAATCATTGATTATTGTAGGAAAATAGCATGAGTATCTAGTTGAGCCAAAAACTTTAATGCCCGGATTTTATTAGTGATAGCAATGCCATTTTAGTTTAAGTAGAGAAATTTCATTTGGAAACATAAGTGGAGCCTGATGGTCAAAGGGCCCTCAAAATATTTTTTTATTTCCTAATGTTTTTTAGAATCAACCTGTTTTTTGGTTAGAGACAGTAGAGATGTTCTACCTCTAATCAGTGCTTTATGGGGTTCATCCTCGAATAGTCCAATATTTCCTATAGGGTCATAGAAAAGAGGATTTGTAGAGTCATCAACAAGAGAACAAGATTGTAAGTTATAATGGGGAGAAAATTAAGGGAATGGGCTAGGGAGGAGGTTAGGTAACAAGATGTAAATCGATAGTGGAAAGGGGAGATGAGGGGGGAAGGAGGGGAAAATGGTGTTGAAGGAGAATATCAAGGAAGATAGAGGTAAATAGAGGTCTAAGAGAGAGACTAAAGGGAAAAGAGTAGAGGAGGAAATTATGGAGACAAAAGAGATAAAACTCTTTAAATTTTTCAACTCAGAGCATGATAATGGGGGCGAACCAGTCATACCTATAGAAGGGGATTCTCAAGACAATGAGAAGTCAAAGGTCCCTATGTTTCTTCTAAATCCTTAGGAAATGAAACTATGCCTGAACAACACCTTTCACACTTGTTGTCACTAGATAGTCCTAAGTATGAGGGGAACTTTGAATAGGGGCATCATGTGTCGCAGTCACCATCACAGAGACTGAATATATTAAGTCCTTCCTTAACCAGTTTTTAGAAGTCTTTCCCAATGCACAGTCCTTGATAAGATGACCATGTGCAAGGCTATGACCACATTTGAAAGAACTCCTTCCTAATTGAGACTCAGGTGGTGATTCAATGAGCCAAAGTTGATGTCAATGGAGTCCAATAATTTAGATATTAGATTGAGACATACCATAATTTTAGTCATACCCATATAGCTAGTATGAAGATAGGGCACTGCATCATAATAGAAACCTAGGGTGTTACTTACTTCACAAAACACATCCTTGGACCAAAAAATATCAATAAGCCTGGGAGATGAACCCATATAGGAATTACATCTAGCTTCTTAGATGTTGCATCAAAATCCAGTGATCATTGATTGACAAAAAGGGCATGTCTGCCCCAACACTATCTTCCTTGCAATATTTTTGTTGTATCCTCCTCCTTCGAGGTCACCTATTCCAACCAACCCTTCTCTAATATCATGTAGGGAGGTGCATACCATAGAAAAGGTTTAAAATGTTGTTCGAACAGGTTTTGTAAGACTGCCATGGACATCAATTTTTTGGGAACTTACTGAACATTAATTATTTCTACGTCCTGTCGATTTTTTTGAGTTGCACATCCATACCTAGTACTAGTATAGACTCAACTTCCTTTCTCTTGATGAATTTGCCAGTTTTTCGGTTGGAAATTCTGACAAAGGGGGCTAACATGGTCATTAGACAGGTAGTTGTCTCTTTGTTGTGAAGAAATTCCAATACAAGGAAACTTATGAAATTAGGCCTATAGGTAGGAGATATATAGGGGAGATAGTTGTTGTAGAGGGAGAGTTATTTTGTCATGCCTAAGCTAGTGACAGTGAATTTTGAGGAAGAGGCATGTTTCCATGTCTAAGCTAGTGATAGTGAAATCCAAGGGAGAGTTAGGATAAATGTAATGACCAATGGAGGAGGATGAAAGAAATGGTAGGGGTAAGTGTCCCTGAGAGAGGAGGTTGGGAAATGAGCCCCATTGTTTCCATATCTTATCATGGCGGAATGTGGGGAAGGGAAAGAGGAGTGTATGGCAATTGCGATAGGTTGCTTGAACCCATGGACTTTTCCCGGCTGAAGAAACAACCCATTTGAATCTAGAACATGGGATTTGTCAGAGCGTTTCTCTAAAAGCCCACACCAAAGTTTGACCCCCTCTAATGGAACAATCCACAAGCTCCTCCCAGGTGAGATAAGCTTATCAAAGGATGACTACTGAACTGGTGAAGAGGGGTTACGGGCCATGCAACCTTTTGGCCTTAAACCCTAGATTCATCTCAAAACCCAACATCACTCTTCCTAAATATTTTTTCAAATACATATCATTCAAAAAAACTATATAAACCATAAATTTTGATTAATTTTAAAATAATTTAAATATTAAATTAAATTAAATCATAAATATATTAAAAAACACTTTCACTAAGAATAAATTTTTAATTTTGATAAAGAAATTTTCAGTAGGTAGCTTTTAACTAATAACTTAAGGAATACCTTAATAATATATCCAAACATTATTTATTCAAAGCATTTTGGGCTTTTTTTAAAGCGTTTATTTAATATAGTTTATTTGGGTGCATGTAGTCACACATTCTACCATCACAACCTCAAGGTACCCCATAATTTTATCTTAAATTCTCGTGAAAACTGAATACTACTCAATAATAATAAAATTATCACTTTCTACGATTAAGTCCAACTACATTAAACAAAATTCAATAATTTTAAAATCTTTTAAATATATGTAATCTAACTAATAGAAAAAATTGTCTTTTCCTAGTAATCCACTGATATAATTTTAGTTCAAATTAAGATTTATTATTGTTTAAAATGTTTTTTTGAATGTATAAATGGATTCAACACCCTAGAAAATCTCAAGGCACTTGAATTTTACAAATTAAATAGTGTAATCTTGTGATTATTTAAAATATCTACCAAATCGCATGCACAACAGCCCAGCTCGAGCCTGCGCTGACCTAGCCGCTGCTGCCCCTGCAGATCCTTCTCCCGGCAACCTCCTGTTGTTGAGGCCAACCAGACCATGCAGCCCTCTGAGGAGGGAGATCCTCACTCTTCCACGCAAACAGAGAATGAAGAAAATGTAGAAGCCTTCACATCTTTGATCGCGGAGAATGGATCTCCAAGGAACATGCCATTAGTCAATAAATTTGTAAAGAAACTTGAAAGTATTCTAGAGATTCCCCCCCTCCATCACTTCCAAGAAGAGCAACCATCTCTCTGGCAGAACGATGACTTGTTGGAGAGTTCACAGGGTTATTCCCCTCACCCAAATCGGTGCAAAAATGTGTGGAAAGAAACTGGAATGCAACCACACAAGGGAAGATAGCAATGCGATTATGTGGAAGATGGTATTATACCTTTCTCTTTGAAACAAAGGAGGACAGAGAATTGATATTTAGAAACGGACCTTACTTCATGGACTCCTGAGGTTTATACGTGAACAGGTGGATGCCAGATTTTGATCCGGAGATGGATGTCCAAATGTTGTGCCTGTGTGGGTCAAGCTCCCGCATATTCCTCTTCACTGCTAGGGAGACAAATCTATAAAGGCTATAGGAAATGCAGTGGACAAATATATTGACAAATGTGAGCCAAAAGACAACATGCACGCGTGCGCAAGAATATGTGTGGAAGTAGATCTAGGAAAAGGCCTCCCAGAGGAAATAAAGATCAAGGTCGACCAGTGGACACACATTCAACAGTTGGACTACGAGCAAATACCATTTAAATGCAAGGTATGTCTTGAGTATGTTAATTTTGCAAATAGGTGTCTTAAAAAAATAGAGCATAAAAATGTAGAAGAGCGAGAACCTACATGGGAACAAGTGAAAAGGAAAAAACCTATTAATAAGCAAACAGTGTCAAATATTTATCAGACCCAAAAAGCAAATGAAACAACCTCTCAGCCTCCAGCAAAGGTTACTCCTCATGTTCACTCAACTCTAAATCCTTTTGATCCATTAGAAGACTCCTTTGATCCACCCTCTCCCAGATCCCCAACCGCAAACCCTATAGCTCTCATATCCACCCCCAACCCAATATCCTCCCCTCCTCCTCCCTCAGTGGACCGCATTCTAACTAGAAACAAAGCCAAAGAAATCCCCCAAGCCTAGGATCAGCGAAAAAAGTGGGAAGGAAATCTAATAAAGAAATCAGAGATGAGGCAGCAGCTAAAGAAATGGCCCTAGGAACATAATAGCCAATGGATTCATTCGTTGGGAAACAAACAGGAAGTCATGAAAAAAATCAGCAAAGAGGAAATGGAAGATCACACTAACACAACAGTAAATAATGATAGTGGTCTCTTGGAATTGTTGCGGCCTTGGCACCTCCTTTAAAGTCAATGCAACTAGAGACATTTTAGCCAAGGGACAACCAGATATATATATGATCCAAGAGACCAAACTAAACAAGCAAGAAAATCAAAAAATGATTCAAAAACTAAAAAATTATGAAGAAGTAGTGTTATAAGCCACAAGAGCATCAGGAGGAATCAGCGCCATTTGGGATAAAATAAAATGGGAATTAATGACCCACAAAACCAGTAGACACTGGATTCGAACAAAGTTGAGGAACCTCAATACAAAAGAACAGTATAGCATTATAGATGTGTATTCTCCAAATCACTATAGAGAGAAAGAACAATGCTGGAAATCAGTTAAAGAAGAAATAGTAGAGAGACAAAGTGTGCACTTAATCCTAGGAGGAAACTTAAATCTGGTAAGGAACACATAAGAAAAGTTTGGCAGAACCTTTCACAATGATTCTTCAAGAGAAGCTCTTGAAGGAATAATAGAAAAATACAAATTAATAGACATTCCGCCAAGCAATGGCAAATACACTTGGAACAACAAAAGAATTGGAAAAAACAACATAAAATAAAGATTGGATAGAATTCTTATTCATGAAAGCATAGCAGCTACTTACACTCTTGTGAAAAGTAAAATTGTTCACAACTCAGCTTCAGATCACAAGCCGGTGGTGCTAACCTTGGGAAAGCTAGAAAATAAAGCACCCCTACCCTTCAGATATAACCCAATTTGGGACAGCAAGGAATATTTTCGCAAACAAATAAAGGATTGCTAGAAAAAAAGTGTCACAGGATATCCCCAGTATGTTTGGGAAACTAAGCTAAAGAACCTAAGGATGCACTTAAAAAATGGGCAAGAGAAATTGATCTCTGAGACAAAGCTAAGATGATCGATTTCCAAAAAAAAAATAGATAACCTTTGCAAGGAAAAAGAGAACAAGGAAGAATGTAAGCAAGATAAAATACAAGAAAAGGAAATATATCTGGACATATATAAGAAAAATAGGCAGCAAGAAGAGGAAAGCAGACTGAAATCAAGATGTCTCTGGATAAAATCTGGAGACAAAAATACAGCCTTCTTTCATAATACTATGAAAATAAGGAGATCAAAAAATCAGATAGAAAAAATTCAATTAAATGGTCAAGAAATAAAAGGATCTGAAGCAGTAAAAAATGCAACCCATAAACACTTTAAAGAACTCCTCTCAACAAGTGACCAATAGGCAGCTAATGAAGAAATTTTGCAGCATATAAAAAAAAAAAAAACGACCACCAAAACAAGGAATTAGACAAAGAAATTATTGAGGGAGAAGTCAGAGGAGCTGTGTGGCACCTCCACCCTGATAAGGCACTAGGTCTAGATGGGTTTACAAAGGCATTTTACAAACAACATTGGGAAAATATCAAAAAAGGCCTAATGAGAATGCTCAAAAATGCTTTCGAAAAAAAAGATTGGAGGAAACACAAAATCCTCCTTCCTAGCCCTCATCCCCAAAGAACCCAATCCTACAACTTTTAGAAGATATAGGCCAATCTCCCTTTGCAACTCGCCTAATAAGATACTTACCAAAATTCTAGCAAATAGAATGAAAAAATTACTTCCAGAAATAATTTCAGAAAACCAGGGAGGATTTGTCCCAAAAAGGCAAATTACAGACAATGTGATAATTGTACAGGAGGCTATCCACAGCAATATTCAAAGAAAGGAGAGAGGAATGATTGTAAAGTTAGATATGGCTAATTCTTTTGATAGATTTAACCATAGCTTTCTTGCAGCAACTCTCAAAAGGTTTGGCTTTTCAACAAATTTCATAGAGATTATCTGGGCATGTATATCAAATCCTTGGATAGCTCCATTAATCAATAGTCGGCCCAGTAAATTTTTCCAAAGCACACAAGGGCTGAGGCAAGGTTGTCCACTTTCTCCATTCTTGTACATCTTCATGGCTGAATCGTTGAGTGCTATGCTGGAAACTCATAGAAAAGAGAGAAAAATAACAGGGTTCCAAATATCGAGAAGAGTCAAAGACATAAACCATTCTCTCTTTGCAGATGATACCCTTCTCATAGGCGGGGCATCCTGCATTATAGCAAAACGATTCAAAAATGTTTTGGATGACTTTCTCCTAACTTCAGGAGGAATTCTAAACAACTCTAAATGCATAATATATTGTTGGAATACCACAACAAAAATAATGCAGCGTATCTCACAAATTCTAGAAATTCCTTTACAAATAAATTGGAGCCACTTCACTTATCTTGGGCTGCCCTTAGCAAAGGAAGAAGTAAAATTAGAAGTCTGGAACAAGCAAGTGGAGAGAATGAAGGGGAAAAATCAAAATTGGGGAGTGATGTGGCTCAACCTAGCAGGAAGAGTGACATTGATTAAAGCACTTCTCTCAGCCTTGCCTATATATCAGTATGCAATCATTATGGCTCCGGCAAGCGCCCACCAGCAAATGGAACTTATAATTAGAAGCTTTCTCTAGCAAGGAGGAAAGCAAGATAATAAAAAATTCAGCCTTGTTAAATGGGAGCAAGTTACTCTTCCCTATGAAAAAGGAGCTATATCAATACGCCTGCTAGGACTAATGAACATTGCTCTAAAAAACTTATCTAGAGAATGATAAATGGGAACAGCCACTAGTGGGCAAAAGTACTAACAATGAAATACTTAAATTATCATATAGCAAAGTTGCTCACTGAAACTATTACAGACATGCCATGCACTCAAATCTAGAAATTGGTTAAAAGGATAATTCCTCTCATTAGAGATCAAATATCACAAAATCCAGGGAATGGAAAAACAATTTCTATCTGGGAGGATAGAATAATGGGGAAAAACCCCTTAAATCAACAACAAAATTTAAGGGGACTTCAGAGATGGATGGAAGAGCAAGTTTTTAACTCTTTATTCTATTTCGGACTAGGATCAGAATAACTGGGTAAGATGGAAAATGTTGGCTACACCACCAAGACTAAAAATTAAGTGGGAAATTTTAAAAGTCCATCTGGTAGGGGTCATGCCCATCAACATAGAAAAGAAGGATGACTTTGTTTGGGACCCAAATGGAGGGGACTACACAGTGAAATCATGGTAAAATCTCCTCCAAAAACTCCACAATCAAAACGACTGGAGTATTTGGAAGGTAGCTTGGAATTCAGAGAGTCAGCCAAAATTAAAGTCTTCACATGGACACTTCTCAAAGGTAAAATTCCTACCTCTAAAAATTTTAAAAAAAAAAGGAATACAATGGCCCTCAAAATGTGTCATGTGTCAAAAGGAGGAAGAATCAATCCAACACCTCTTCATTAACTGTATGGTGGCGAGAGAGTGTTGGAAATAGGCAACAAGTCCTTTGGAAATAAACATAAATCCAACAATTCAGTTGAAACTCTTCACAAAAACTGGGATAAAAGCTACCCATATACAAAGAAAAAAAAGGCAACAATAAATAGGATATGGAAATGTCTCCCTTCAATCACGTGTTGGAAAATTTGGTTAGCCCGAAACAAATGCATTTTCAAAGATCAAAAGCCAAATCTAGGCAAGATCCTAGAAAAAACTTGGAGCCAAGTTGCAGAGATAATAAGTACAAATGGAATCTCAAAAATGGACCAGAACAACTTACAACAAGAAGAGAAAGACTGGTATAGCAAAGCAATGTTAGAAAACAAAGCAAAAGTAGCAGCTAGAGCAACAAATAAAGAATTTCACACAAACAAGAATTGGAAATTAAGATTGGAGGATAAAGAATTTGCAGAATGGATAAAAAAACAGAAGAGACACATTCTCTTTTTTTATGGAGCTGCAAAAAATAACCTAGGTAAAGCAAGGGCAGGAGGAGTTATACTAGATCCAAATGGAAAAATAATAATAACCTATGAATGGAGCCTTGGAGAAATGAAAAACAACAGGGCTGAAGCATACAGCCTTCTCCTAGGCACAAGGCTTCTAAACAAAAATGCAATCAAGGACCCTATAATAATAGGGGACTCGGCCATCATAATAGCAGCATTGGATGCCAAAAGGGACTTCAAAAGCATAGCCATCAACAAAATATATCAAAGGATCAGAACAACCTTTGAAAGCCTGTGAAATATCACCTTAAAGCATGTCCTGAGAAACCAAAATAAGGATGTTGATAGCTATGCCAACAAAGCAATTGACAGACCAATTGGGGTTGTCAAAGAGAATAATGAAACTAATGAAGAAAGTATACCATGACCCCCACACCCAGTATGAGGATCGAGAAAGAAGTTTTAGATCCGAAAAATATCACAACAAAATTTACAGGGGGGGAATAAAAAAAGAAGAATCAAAACTTCAACTCAAGATGGAGATTGCATGAGGAAAATAGAAAATACAAGTTAGCAGAGGTTCTCAACGGTAATTAGCCTTGCTTAGAGCACTTAACTCTCATATTCCCAAAAAGCTACACTATTTGATGAATCAAGAGTCCAATTGCCCTCCTCTCCTAGGTGAAGTTGGCATTAGTCATGTCAACCATGAATTCCTAGACCGTAATGGTAATGCAAGTAATAGTCAAGTCTCCACGTTCACCTGCACAAGCTCCCAGGTGACCCGAGACAGTAAGCCAATCAACAGCAACAAGTCTCTCCTCAATAGAGACCAATACATTAGGACCAAAAACCACAAAATTTTGAAGAATTGTTGCAAAGAAAGCGTGAGGAGACAGAAGAAGAACGCTCGCTCAGGAACCGTTGGATCTAGAGATCAACAGTTTAGGAATGACATTAGAAGTATCGGGAGAGGAACTCGATAGAGGCAGAGCAAGGGTCATCGGGCACTAAACTTGCGCGACCTTTATTCATAGAGAAAAGGCAGGAATAAGTAAGAGTTTTATTTTGGGAGGTGCTTAAGTGGTAAGTGGTTTCGGGAGGGAACTCTCCGAATCCACTCACCGTTGGACATGTAGCAAGCAGGTGGGGCGAGAATACTACTTTATCGAGCAGGTATTCTCTGCGCGATTCCCCCCCTCCCCCCAAAATCCTTGCCCGTCGTTGGATCTTTTCTATGTGGATCGAGGTTGTGGAGAGTCGTACAGTTTGAATGATCAGCGTTCGGTGGTGTCCGTCGAATCTGACGGAGGAAATCTATGGTGGAGATTAAGCATATTAAAGGTAAGTTTTGATATCCATGCCAAGGTTGTGGAAAAATGGAAACTGAGTCCCGTGTGTTTGTATTTATGTCTGCCTTTTCCAAAGATAAGTGCGGGTATTTGGTTAAGTTCGCTTCTTCATAGTTAAGTGCGGGTTTGGCCTCTCCGTGAGGCTTTAGGTGTTCAAACCACATTTTGTATTTTTTGAAAGTTTAAAAGAAATAGGGTTGTTAAAGTAGTTGTGGGGATTGCACTCCCTAATGTGCTCTACTTTGATCCAGACCTCCTCTGATTGTTCAAGGAACTGGCTTCCTTTCCCCTTTTTTGCAATATATAAAAAATAACTGACTATGTTAAAACAAACAAACAAACAAACAAAAAATCTCTACCAAATTTTGATGAAAATGGGAAGAAAAATTGCTTAGAAAAATATTATTTTGTGTATTTTTGTTTGGTCGTTCAAAAGAATAGCATTATATTATCATCAGTGAAATCCAAAGTATGAAAATAGGTTGCACGCCCCTCTTATCTTTGCTACATTCAGAGGGGAGAGCAAGGGGTGCCAGAGATAACATAATATGCAACCATACAACCATTATTTTTATAGGCTTACTAGCCTTACATAACAAAAAGACAACAAAAAATACCAAGAACCTGAGATAATCATGTCACAGAGGGTGGTGGGCTGAATTCTGGGATCTGTAGGGAAGCTGACTCGCTCATGCATATGGAAATTGATGTGTTCCACTTGGGCCTCCAAATCACACAGGAGGTCATTGAGGCATCTCTGGTTTCGGCGAATATTCTCAAGTAGCTCTAGAGTCTCATTGAGGCAGAATTGGATGTCATTAAAGTAGGCCACCAATTCATTCTAGTATTCATAACAGTGCTCTCTCATGATGTCCAGGTTGACCTGAATTCCTCTCAGTTGATATGCAATGGTTTCTAGTGAGCCTGGATCCTCCACTCTACCTGGCGAACGCTCGCGAGCTCGAGCAACCTGATCTGTCCATTCTTCGTTGACCGCATCCTCTAAAGCCAAGCTCGAATCATTAATTTTTTGTCCAACATGGCCTTGATTCCCACCTCCAAAATGGATATGCCCACATTGGTGGGGCATGGTTGGCCACTCCTGAATACCTCCAACCAGAATAACCAGAGAGGATACAAACTCCCATGAGGAAACGACTACCTGCACATGCCCGAGCAACCATGAATAGTGGCACACTCACCCCTCTTTGGCCTTATAGATCTGACCAAGCTAGGCCACCCAAAAAATCTGCAGAATTACCACTTTGATGAAGCCCCTAGATGGCATTATTCCTCTATCAGTCCTTAGCTAGAAGAGGGGAAGGCTAGCCAAAATTCTTTTTCCAAAATCACACTATTGCACTCCTGATGGCTCACTCAATGCCTCAACATAAAAAACCTAGATACAGATAACAAGGAAATTATAAATTTCCCCACTATCACAAACACCCCCTCCTTTATGGAATTTTCCAGATGGACTCGGCAAAAGTTGTTGCCATCGCAGACCCTGACTGTCTGTAAGAAAATTGTCTTCAAAAAGAAAGTGTTTCCATAGACAGGGCTACTCCCTCCACATGGAAATGAGCAGTGTCGACTTACTAACCACCATCAGCAATAAGAACATAAGGGAAGACCATAACCAAATGTGTACAATACCCTAGAGTCCACCGAGTACCCACCATCCTAGAACAACCCTCCTTTGGCGACACCTAGGATTCCACCCTGCATAACCAACCTTAACGCACCAGAGAGGAGAGAAACCTCCAAATGAACTAGGATCCCATATAAATGCACAGAAGCTCGTCAAAGAAGCTACCAGAATCCAAACACTCCACAGAATTCCTACTCTCGTCCACCACCCTACATGTTGAGTTCATCACCCAAGATACAAAAATTGTTACACTGTCACCACTACATAATATAACAACCAGAGGCGGGTCTGGAGAGTTCGACCGACCATTGACCCATTGCATCACCTTATGTTTCATAATTCCTTCACCTATCGCGAGTCTCATGAGGCAAACTCTGAGGTGGCCCAACCAAGTGTTTGTACACCCCCATCAGAGTAATATTATTTTATGTATTAATTAAACTATACTATTTAAGCTATTGCACTAAGATGTGCTCTCAAACCCAGAATGAAAGAGATGTAATGCCTTGTCTTTTTTTGTCATGTTTAACATTTTGTGTTAGTCAAATTACATAAAAATAGAAATTAAATTAAATTAAAATGAAATAAATAAAGTAAAATGGGGGGTTTCTAACAACTGCCTCTAAATGTGTTTTCTCATGACTTTTGAACATTTGGAGGCATTCATTTAACAAGCACCTCTAAAAGTTCAATTCTCATGATATTTCTTTTGGTGGGGATGTCCAAAACCACCTCCAAAAGTTCAATTCTTATGAATTTTAAGGGGGTTTGTTTGACAACCCCCTTTCAAAGTCACAAACAATGTAACTTTGGAGGCATTTTTGGACAACCCCCCCCCCCCCCCCATAAAGAAAATCCATTAAAATTAAACTTTTAGAAGTGGTTGCTAAATGACCACCTCCAAATGTTAAATCACTGTGAAATTTGGGGGAGGGGGACCTTTTGGTGTATTGAACGAGGCAAAGGGACATAAGGAGGTTTGAGCATGGATTACTAAGATCTATAATCCTAGCATTAGAGAATGAGAAGGGGCCTTAGGACCTCATGGCATAGGGACTAGGGGGCATAGAGGGAAGGAAACAAGATAAATTGATAGAGGAACCCTCAATAATTGTGATAAGGGGATTAGGGGCTTCATTATCATAACCCATAAGCCCTTAAACCATAACCACTAAATTCCTTATCCCCTTAAACCTCAAGCCATAATCCCTTAACCCCTACACTCATAACTTATAACCCATTAACGCCTTGATCCCTTAAACCCTAAGCCACTAATCCCTTAACCTCTAACCCCTGAATCCCTTAATCACCCTTAAAACTCATGACAATGTAACTTTTGGAAGCAATTTTGGAGATCCCCCCTGCCCCGCAAAGTCATTAGATTAAACTTTTAGAAGCGGTTGTTAAATGACCACGTCCAATTAATCAATTCTCGTGAATTTTTGGGGAGGGGGATCTTTTGGTGTATTGAACGGGGCAAGGGGACATAAGGGTATAAGTGAGAGGCTCGAGCATGGTTTACTGAGATCTATAATCTTGGCATTAGAGAATGAGAAAGGACCTTAGGACATCATGGCATAGGGGTTAGGGCACCTAGAGGGAAGGTACTGAGAGAGATTGATAGGGGAACCCCCAATAGTTTTAATAAGTGGATTAGGGGACCCATTATCATAACCCATAACCACTAAATTCCTTAACCCATTAACCCCAAAGCCATAATCCCTTAACCCATACACTCATAACTCATAACCCATTAACCCCTTAATCCCTTAAACCCTAAGCCACTAACCCCTTAACCCGTAACCCCTAACTTAGACTCCTTGAATCCCCCAAGCCCTAAGCCCTTATCCTCTTAAACCCGGACCCTTAACCCTTAACCCCTAACCCCTTAACCCGCTAACACCTAAATCCCATAACCCTCAAGAAATTGACCCCTAAATCCCCTGACCACTAACCCATTGGTGCTTAACCCTTAACTCCTAAAGCCCTTAACCACTAAGTCATTAAACTCTAACCCCTAAACCCCATATCCCTAAACCCCCTATACCTCAACCCCTTGGCCCTCAAAACCCTAACCCTAAACCTTTACCCTTTACCCTTAACCCCTGACTCCTAAACCCCTTAACTCATAGAACACCTTAGCTTTTCTCCCAAATCATAGTGCTCCAACACTAATATTCTTGGTCATATTATGTTTTTATCCGCTAACCCCTCCAAATACAACCTTTAATCACTACTATGGTCCAAGGAAAAGAGCTAGAACATCCCCAATTTTGATCTACATATTATGGACAGTCACATTTCCCCCAAATATCCTCCATGTGTTTGCTTTCAAAGGGAAACAATATGGCCTTCTAATGTCAAAAAATGCATCTAAGTTCATAGGAATAAAGTAAGGTTCATCTCCATGTATGACCCAAATGTAATTCATGTCCACTCAAAAGAAAAAAGAGGATATAAGGATGTCCCTTTAGTTGTCATCATCCTTTACCATCGGTCCATTCTCTATCCAAATGTATGGGTAAAAATCCCCTACAAGTCTATAATATTTCTTAAAGTTTCTACCCACAACATGCTCCAAAAAACATTCAAAATCCTTTAGTTTTCTCCAAGTTTTTTCAAAATTGGCACAAGTAGTCCTCAACTAAATGAACGGTGAAAACTGCAAGCTATTCATATCTAGGTTCATCCCCTTTTAAACCCCTTTTTGTGCCTTCAATAGAAAGCTGACAAAGGATATCTTATAATTGAATCTCCCTTTTTCATATGTAATTTTTACATTGTTGGATGGTTTTGGATTAACTCCACCATTTTATTTCCCCACCTCCATGGTAGTTTTTCATTCCATTAATTATTCAACAAATTCTTTCAGTTTTCCAAGTTCCTTATCTTTTTCTTTCAATTTCTCTTATGTATCATGAAATTGAAGTTTATTATGGAACCCCCAATAGTTGCGATAAAGGGATTAGGGGATCCATTATCACAACCCATAAACCCTAATGCATTTAAGCCCTTAGCCAAGGGGGGGCAAGGGTGTAGTTGTAGGGGCATTGGGACCAAATTTGGGGGTTTATAACATTAGGAGAAGTTGAATGGTATGACCAAAAAGGTGGGAGGGGTATCTTGTTTTGTATTGAATGGGGCAAGGGGAGGTCCAATCATGTTTTAGTAAGATCTATAATTCTAGCATTAGAGAATGAGAAGGAAAATTAGGGCCTAATGTCATATGGTCTAAGGAGCTTAGAGGGAAGGAAATGATAGTAATTGACAGGGGAACCCCCAATAGTGGTGATAAGGGTAACCCCCAATAGTGGTGAACAACATCGGATCCATCTGGGGACGGCTTCCCCCTACAGGATGTAAAGAACCTGCATATCCATGTGCCTTATCCTCGGGCTATGGAGTCTTTTCTTTGAAAATCACACTTGCTCTAGAAATGTAAATAAACACCAGAAATATACAATGATGATACTGAAAAACACTAAGTACTAGATATAATGCTTGAGATATTTCCCATTGACTGGTAATGAAAAATATTCTCCTTCGAGATTTTCTTAGGATGAATTTATTATTACCTTTGACCTGTATAATGCTAAAAGGTCCTAACCATAGGTTATCAAAATTTCCATGCGTGTCTCTTTCTTCTCTTCTTGCATCCCATTTGAGAACCTAATCTCCTTGTCTGAAATTTCTTTCTCTGGCTTTCTTGTTAAACAAAATCTCCATCTTGTCTTGATATTGTCGAAGTTTATGTTGAACTTCATCTCTATCCTGATTTAGCTCAATAATTTGATTTATCCTTTGCCTCTTCATATGACTCCTGCAAAAACTTCATGATTGGAAATGCTAATTTAGTAGAGAAGATAGCTTCTATTACATAAAGAAGTTGAAAAGGAGATTTGCAAGTGGACCTTTTAGGTGAAACCTGCATATTTGAGATAACTGTCCTAAATTCTTTTATGATCTGCTAACACCTTCTTGATGACGTTAATCATACTTTTATTTCATGATTTTGCCAGCCCATTTCCTTGTGGATAATAAGGTGTAGAGTGATGTAAAGCAATCCGATATTTTTGACAAAATTCAATCATCTTAATGCTACTAAAAGCTTGAGCATTATCTTTAACTATTTGTCTTCGACAATGAAATCTAAACAGAGTGTTTTCTTCAATAAATTCTATCATCATCATGTCTCTTGCATCCCGTACATGGATTGCTTCTACCCACTTTGTGAAGTAATAAATGGTTGTTAATATCCATCTGTGTTAATTACTTGAAGAATGAACTATTTCACCAATGAAATCTAATCCCCACTACAAGAAAGGAGATTCCATTGAAACTCGAACAAGAGGAAGTGTTGTTAACCTCTGTTTTCCTGCAAATATCTGACAAGGGATACAACTTCTCACCTTTCATTCAACTTGTACAAACAATTTTGGCTAATAGAAACATGCTCTCAGTAATTTATGTGCAGTTTCCTTCCAAGAATAATGTCCTCCACAAACTCCGTCATGAAATTGCTCAATTACTCCATCTATCTCACTTTTATTCAAACATAGTAAGAGGACATTTAAGGGATCCTTCCAATACAAGTTTGCATTTACTATGTAGTACTTCATTACCTTAAGTTTGAGGGATCTACATTGATTCTTTGTGAATTCAAGAGGGTACTCAAAATCAAGTAGAAAATGCACAATATCTTTGTACCAATATGATGTTAAGAACTTTTCATCAACGTGTAAAGGAAGAGGTACATTTATTGAACTGGAAGAAGGTTCTTATGGATTCTTCTCCTCTAAAGAATGAGAAGGTTATTGTGGATTCTTCTCCTCTAAAGAATGAGAAGGTTCTTATGGATTCTTCTATGAAGAATGAGAAGGTTGTTGTGGATTATTCTCCCCTGAAATTTGCATTATGGTATTGATACCCAGAATTTTGCAGTTTTATTATGCCAACAACTTAGCTAGACCCTATCCTTTCACCAGACTCTAGTATCATAGCAATACATCTCCACCTCTTTCCATATATATCAGGTTCAATCAATGTTGTCTTTATTGCATTGTTTGGCACATAAGCAATTATAGGGGAATGTAGAACATAAATCCCTAAATTATTTCCAACACTGTATCAAAGCATAGGCTTCATTTTCTATTATGGCATATTTTAGTTTAGCATTTCTCATAACCTTGCTAAAGAAATCAATTGGTTTCTCATATTGATCATCATTTCTTTGCAATATAATTGTTGCTATGGTGGTATCTAAAGAAAAGGAGAAAACACTAAAAACTTTTGAATAATCAGGACTGACAAGCACTGGAGCCTCAGAGATTACCTTTTTTAACTGAGAAAAAAAGAATCTAGCTTGGGTGGTCCATTTGACTTCCTTATCTTTCTTGAGCATATCAGTAATATTTTTAACAATTTCAGCAATATTAGGTTTGAACCTTCTTAAAAAAAATTATCTCGCTAAGAATGACAGAATTTATTTCTTATTTCTAGGCAAACTGATTACTTGGATTGTTGAAACTATTTTAGGATCAATTATAACTCTTCCTTTTAAAAAATAAAAGACCCAACAATATCCCTTCTCTCATTGTAAAGAGTGACTTTTTAGGATTAAGAGAAACCCAAAATTTTCTGCATCTCTCAAAAACTTTCCTCAAATTTTTGATATGTTTAGCATCAGACTAAGAAAATACTATCAAATCATCAAGGTAAATGGTTGTGATTTATTTAGCTCGCCAACAAATTCCAAATCCATTGCCCTATGAAATGTTGTACCATCATTGATCAAACGAAATGGCATCTTAACATACATGAAAGTACCCCATGGAGTTGTGAATGTTTGTCTTCTTGACTGACCAAAATCTGGTTGTATCCAGAAAAACCATCTAACATTGAAATCTTATCAGAACTTGTTACTCTTTGAAGTAATTGATCCATTTCCGGTAATGGATAATTATCTTTCAAGGACAGTTTTTTCAAGTTTCTAAAATCAGCACACAGTCTTATTTCTTCATTCTTCTTCCTTAACATGTACCAGGTTAGCTATCCATTCATAATATCTTAAAGGAATAATTGTTTTGGCATCCAACGGCTTTCTTATTCTTTCTCAATAATAGACAATAGGAGTGGATTAATCCTCATATTTTTTGTTGAAATGGCTTAGCTCCCAGTTTTGGAGGGATTTTGTGCTCAATAATAGTTGTGTCATAGGTTTTCAATTCTTCACATGACCATGCAAATAAACCTTTATATTCTTTAAACAAATTGACATATTTTTCTCTTATGTCCTCTGGAAAATTGGTTGAGATTTTACCACTTTTGATTTCTTCTATAGTACCAATATTATAGTCATGTATATCTTCCTGTTGTGAATTTAACAATGAAGATTTTGATACATCATTTTAATCAAACAATTTTTCAAGGTGAACTAATCCCTTTGGAATATGATTATTTGATGACTAAATGATATCATGATTAGCAATTTCCTGTTTAAAGTTCATATTTGAATCAACAACATTTTCTTTTATTTCGTCATTGTTTTCTTCTTCAACATGTAGACCAAAAAAGTCATCAATGACCTATAAGAAATTCTTCAACTTCTCATCATCTTCAAAGACTTTTCAGTGTCTTAAATTATCTGGAATGAAAGGCCTATACTTTACTTCAATCTGATACTATAATTGCAAAGGATCGGGTATTTGAAAGAACTTGCAGAAATTGCCAAGGAATCTGCATGAATATTATCTTCTCTCGGAATTAATGAAATACTGAAAGCATGAAAATAATTTTCCACACAATCCCATACTCCATTCTATAAGCTCTGAGTCGAGGATGTTTTTTTTGACATAGATTTATGATCTGTTTTACTATCAATTCTCAATCACCAAATACTGTCAAGTTTTGTACTTTCAAAATTTTAGTTAATTCCAATCCTAAAATTAAAGCCTCATATTCTGCCACATTATTTGTGACTTCAAAATCTAATTTAAAGGATTGAGTAATGTTTTTCTTTTTAGGTGAAATGAGTACAATCCATGCTCCAGCTCCATCCTTAGAAAATGCTCCATCAAAATACATTTTCCAAACATCACTATTTGAAAATTGAGGAATATTTACATTATCTTCAATTCCGAGTTGTGGATTACACAAATCACTTGCAACTAAGGTAAAACATCCAAAATATTGATCAATAGCATATATAGGATGATTTATTGCTTGAATAGTTTTATAAACAATGTTTATGAATCTTACTTCTATGTACAACCTTAAATGTTCACCTCCATAAACTAGGATTATAGCATAGGACATATCTATTTGTAAGCTACCTCAAAGCTTAGCACAACAAGATCTTGATAACAACGTACCAAATTTGGGAGGAATGTTTGTAACAACTATATCCAATACTATACGTTTCATAGGGATTTGAGCAAGAGTAACAACGAAATCTTTGATTAATGCCAAGTAAGGTACTTTCTTTGAATCAAATGTGTACAAATCACGATAAGGCCTGGTAATTTTCAGCTGAAATTGGTCCATGATAACTTTAGGCATCAGATTATGAGAAGCACCAAAATCTAGCATACAGTGGTACAAAATAAAATAATGAATTTTTAATGTAACATAGAAAGGTGGCACACTTTCATCTATCATATATGAAGTACGCCCAAAAACTATTGAAGGCTTCTCATCACGTAATCTAATCACGTCTCCTTCAGCATTTACACTTGAAGATTGTATCCATTTGGAAACTTGTTTCTTATAACCTCGATTCCTTGAAAGTTCAGATAAGGGAATTGGAATTTTTACCCTTTCTAATTCTTTGGAACTTTTACCCTTTCTAATTCTTTTTCAACATTAAATACAGTTGGAATCGGTTTTTCTGTAGAATACTGCTCTTGCAACCAATTTTGAGGTTGAATAGATGGTGTTTAGCAGCTTTCTCATGAGGCTCATCAAAGGTAACTTTTTTTACAGGCCTACTAGGACCTTGTATGGGTCTTGGGTCATATCTCCTATTCAATTCAGCAATGATAAACTCAAAGAATAAATAAATAAATATTGGTATTTAGAAACTTGAAGGATTCTCTATTTTGAGCAAGAGGTTGATCCTAACTTATAGGGACAATAACATTTTGAGATGATGGATATTCAAAATAATTAATATCATTTGTGACAGTTGGGACTGCTTCTTCAAGGTCTTGATCATCAATCATTAATGGAGGTTGAATTTGTTGGTGAGTATTTGGTCTTTTCAAAATTTGAGTTTGGAAAGGTATTCTATATTGTATTGAAGGTTTATTTGCAACTTGTTGGGCTACTCTGGGCTCAACTTCCATTCTTGAAATTCAAATGAAAAAATTCTTAATAAATAAGTTATTTCATCAATTTTGTGTTCCTCTTCTTTATTCTTTGATGTTGAAGTACTTTCTTCTCTAGCTTTCATTTTCCTTTCAGCTTTTTCTTCCTTTGCTTTCAATTTACTAGATATTGACATGTTAGCTTATACATCAATTGCATTGGTTTTCATATCTGCTAAGGTTTCAGATTTTCTCTCTAAGCATTACAGCAAAATCATCATCAAAATCATCATTCTCTCATCATTCTCTCATCCTGAAGATGGATCCCACTTGGGATTCGAAACGTCGATTCAAAAATGATAAAACTGTGGATTCTCCAGTCAATTATTCAAAAGATTCAAGCCACAGAAATCTAAAATTCAAAATCTAACTTTACCTATAGTGACTGGAGTTTATAATCTGGTGGCATCTTATTGTAAATCTTATTAAATTTTCTGCAACAGGTTCACCAAAGTTCCTTCTCAAGTCTTCAAATTTTGTTAAATAATACACAGGATCTTTTTTAATTCCCCATTAATTCTTGAAGATGTTGGTTAATTTTGTCCATGAATTTATAGAATTTGCTTGTAATTTCCTGAACCATATTCTGACATTTCCCTCTAATGATTGAATAAATAGTCTTGTATAAACATCCTCATGTTCAATGTTCATATTCTCTGAAAAATCAAGAAATGCAACCAAATGATCTTATGCAGATGACCTTGTTTCTCCATTAAATCTAGGCAAATGTTTCAAATACCATTCAAGAAAATCATGAAGTTGATTTTCTGGTAGAAGTACTAATGCCACATACCGAGTTGTTACAATTGGCCTAAATCCAGCCATCTGGTGTTGTAATAAAACTATTTGTTTAGGAGAAACAACTTTGCTTGAAGATAGTCGAGATGGGGGTTTAGACTTCTTGAAAAACTAAGGATGAAGAACTAGTTTTTGGACTTCATGTATAAATTTTTAGTTCCTCTTCAGGCTTGGCATAAATAGAAGGATAAGTATGTATGACAGAGGTGTTGGCATTATGATACAAGTGTTGTCCTTGATGGCAACTCACACATATGACAGATCATAGTGCAGTAGGTCAGTAGCAAAGAGTTGATGATCAGACTACAAAGAATGAAGAAAGAAGAGTATATACGCAGGTTCACTATATACCAAGTCACGTACATATGCAGGTTATACGTAGGTTCACTATGTACCAAGTCGCGTATATACACAGGTTCACTATATACCAAGTAGGGTATACATGTAGGTTATACACGCAGGTTCACTATATACAAAGGAGCGTATACACGCGGGATTTCTGATCAAAATTCGTGTATGTGTATGCACGCACTTTCATGCACGGAAAAGCGCGTACATGTGGGAAAGCTTATTTTTGGGTCCGTGGTATTTAGACCTATGGTTTTGGTCCTTTGTATTGCGTCCTAAGTGTTGAACCCAGGTATTGGGTCCCTAGTATTGGTTCTCAATGGTTTTGGACCATGGTATTGAGTAAGGCCTAAGACTATAAAAGGAGAAGAAGATCATTAGGAAAATATATCAAGAAAGTCTTGAATATCTGATGAAGTATGAGATCCAGTATGCAAGTTATGGGTTCATGATGCTTTGCTTGATTTGAGCTAAGGAGGAATTTCAGCGGTAGATGGAGAACAAGATCTAAGGATAGATCGAGATCTAATGGCTTGGAATGAATCATCTCTATATGATGTATACGTCGGTTGACTATGATAGAAGCACGTACATACACAGTCAGGAAGTGCAGTGAAGTTATAAGTAAGTAATTAACAACATATACGTTGGTTCGCTTTGGTGAAGTTGCGTATACACACTGGTTCGGCACTTCCAAGTAGCGTATGCACTCTGATGCATGATTTTTGATGATACAGTTGGTTCTGAATATTGTTGCAGAGTTCAGTGTTCTGCTCTGTGTTCTGGTGACTGCATTTTGTCGACAGAGTTTCAGTGATTCAGTATTTGGTGATTCAGAGATTGATGATGCTAGTGTTGATTGATTGTGTGCTTCAATGATATTGATGGGTCCAGTATGAAAATTGGATGAAACGTGGCCTTCAGATTATGGTATTATGCTTCAGGAGTATCTAGTCTGAAAATGTATGAAATGTGGTACTTGGAGGAAGAAAGAGAAGGTTGTCGCCTTCTATAGGTCGGCACCTACGTACTAGTACATTAGCTAGTACACGAGCTAAGGGAGTGGTAGCTCCCTTCCAGTAGCAGTTGGAAAATGAGTGAAGATTGGAGCATTCAATAGGTTGGCAACTATGTACTAGTAAAAGGATCGGCTAGTACAAGAGCTAAGGGGGTTGCAGCTCCCTTCCAGGAGAAGCTAGAGAACAAGATAAGGTTGTAGCCTTCTACAGGTAGAAGCTTATGTATTGGTATAAGACTGCACCAGTATAGAAACATTGTAAAAAGAAGTTTCTTATTAAAAAGGAGATTGGGACGACTTGCAGCAGGTGGTTTTCACCCACATTGGGTTTCCACCTTACATCATGGTGTTCATGTGTGCTTCTTGTGTGTGATGATATGTTCTATTTTACTGCTCCTGTTTACTGTTCATATGGTTAATAATGTTTTCATGCACTCATTAAGGATCAACTAATTGAATCATAAGTTTTCTGGATATACGCTTGTTGCATTACACACAGTTGCGTATACACGCGGTTTGCCTTAACTGAAGTAGCGTATATGAATCTTAATATGGAAATGAAAAAAGTTATATTGATTTGTAATATTGATTCCCCCCCCCCCCCCCTCTCTCAGTATTATTTCCAACAATTGGTATCAGAGCAGGTCCTTTGGTGGAAGCTTGATCGCTTGAAGGAGATCCGTAGATCAATGGGAAATAAGCTTAAGATGAAAGCGCCTAAGAAGAAGAATACGTCTCAGAAGAGCTATGACAGTGGGAGAATCGATTGGGGAATATGTGGAAGAAGCACTTCAGATTCAGAATCACTTCAGAATGAAGATGAACAAGCAAAAGAACTAACAAGTATGAATTTGTTATACTCTGGTGATACATTTATCCATCCATTTGAAGATGATGAAAGTGATAGCGAAACAACTGAATTTTCTCTTATGGGTGAGCAAGAAAGATATCAAATACAGGCAGAATTTAAAAGGCTTACAGATAAAATTAGAGATCAACAAGATCTATTGAACAAAAGGGAATGTGCCTTCAAAGAAGAAGCTATCAAACTAAAAGCTCAAGGAAACAAGGTAAGGAAGTTATTCAAGGACAAGGAAGATCAATGTCAAAAGTTGCAGGATGAAGTGACATCATTAAGAAATGAAGTCAATGAAAGGAGTACAACAATCAAGAAACTCAGAGATAGATCCAGTTACTATGAAAGTCTTGAAGCTACGATCCTCTCGCTAAAAGAAGATCTTGAAGAATCAAAAAGACAAAATAAAGAACTACTCCAAGCTCTTGAAAAACAAGAAAACGAAGTTCTTGAACTAAGGCATCAGTTGGAAGAAGGAAGAAAAGCTGAAGAAAACATGAAGAAGTAGTATCATGAAAAGGAGCAACATCAGGTTGAGATAAATATTCTTAAAGATAACTTAGAAGAAAAGGATAAGCTCTTACAATTTCAAGATAGTACTAAGATCTTGGATAATATTCTTAGTAGTCAAAGGTCTCCTGCCATCAAAACGGGTCTTGGTTTTCATGAATCTGTTAAAGGAGAATCTAGTTCACAAAGTAAGACAAGGGACTCTAATGTAAAATCTGAAATGCTCAACAAGGAGATGAGAGGTCAATCCCATCAAAAACCAAGGAAAGAAATTCTTCAAAGAAAATCTTTTATTCCTAACTATGGAAATAATAGTCGGTCAATTCCTCAAATGAATAATGTTGAATGTTATGTATGTCATAATCTTGGACATGTTGCAGCCAGATGCAAAAGAAGAATGGTTCAAAACTATCACTCAAAAAGATCATCACATTCCAGGTACTTTAAGGGATATTGCTTTGCTTGCAATATGGTTGGTCACAAAGTTGTTGATTTCTATAGAAGGAATATGAAACATGTAAGATGTTATGCATGTAACAAGCTTGGACATACAGCAAAGGAATGTAGGAACAAAGTACGAGCACCATACCAAAAGGAGAAAACAACATCACACTTGAAGATATGGAAGAAGAAGGAATTACAGTCAGAAAGATGTGGCACAGCACAATATACAGACATAACAGACTCAGAGGGACCTGAAAGTGCAAAACTTCAGTGTCCTAAATATCATACGCAAGTTACATAAAGGGAAGTCACGTATATACGCGATTTGGTTACTGCACAGTCGCGTCTATGTTAGTTTGAGGAAAAGCAGTGGGACAGGCTCAGGAAAAGGGGTTTGATATGTTTCAGTCCATTATTTCCTCTGTTTCATAATGGTTACAATCTATTGAAGTTGTGTGGAAATGTCTTGATACTTGTAAGATGTTTAGAAATGATTTGATCTTAACTTGTGGATGATGATACTTCTTGCTGATATATGCATGATTAGATCTAACAGTAAGCAAGATGGCACAGGTTCAGGGGGGGCATATGCTTTTAATAATGCAATGATGGCATTATGGTTAGTAGTCCTTAGTGACGATACTTATATGGCTAAATGATACATCTTGCTATGATATGGTTATGAGTTGACCATGACAAAATCTCATATGATTTTTGGGGTTACATGGTGTTCAGATCAGAATTTTGGTTGATTCTCTGATGATGCATATATGGTGCTTACATGGTAATCTTCATAAGGATAAGGAGAAGTACAAATCTTGAATACATATCTTCATTACTAGATGATGAGTCACTAATATGATGTTGTCGTCATATGCATAAAGATCATTATGATGCAGGATTCCTATAGTTCTTGGCGCTCATGTGGATGAGGATTGTTGTTGTTGATGATATCAAGAAGTCTTGACAAATGATCTTGAGCTCAAGATACATAGTGCTGGATACATGAATGTTTACTCAAAGTTGCATTGTTGAAGACATGATGATGATAAATTCTTACCCATATGATGATAGGTTGATACTTACATATGTTGATTAGTGCAGATGTTCCCATGTGATGATACTTGGATCACGCAGATCTTGATGTTGATGAGATGGCTATGGTGTTTTTCACATATGATATAAGTGAATGATTTTGTATGTCATATGCAGAATTCTGTTCAAAAGGATGAGTTGATGCAGACATACCTTGTTGCTAGTCTAGATGTTGTTGTCAGATGATTATGGAGCAAATCATACATTGTGTATGATAGTTGTTGATGACTATCATGATCTTATTTAGATGTTTTGTTTATGTTATAAATGTCATGTAAAGGTCATATCAAGACTCATGATGTAATAGTTTGTCTTTATCTATTGTAATCATTTGATGAATCCCTTTTGGTCATATGATGTAATTTGTACCCCCACCATGCATGGGAAGGATGATGTAATAGTTCAGTCATGTATAAACATTTGGTATCTGGCATATCCCCACTCAGTTGGGTGGATGAGTCAATATTGGTATATCCCCACTAGGTTGGGAGATGGATGTATGTATGAGTCCTTGGTGATAGGAAGGTCATTTATGATAGAGTCATGTTCTTCTTGTAGAACATATTTTTGCCCTTGCTTACAGTCAGGGGGAGCATGAACTGCACACTTCAGCAGAGCAGATACTTCAGCATGTACTCAGAGGGAGCATGGTCAGATTGGTACACCTTGGCATATACAAAGGGGGAGCTCATTCAGAGATTTCAGCAGGTACTTAGGGGGAGTATGGACATCGGAATGTTTATCAAGCAAAGAGAATATCTTAGTCTTCCCTTTGCCCTTGATGTCAATGGGGGAAAGTGATTTGGTGTTGTTGCCATCAAGTCCAAAGGGGGAGATTGTTGGCATTATGATGCATGTGTTGTACTTGATGGCAACCCACTCGTAGAAGAACAACTCACTTATATATAACTAGATGAATCTACAGAAGAGATATTAGATGTGACAGAATACATGGGATGTAGAACAACTCAAAGGAATCAGATGACAGTTCTCAGTACGACAAGTTAGCCTTGCCATCAAGTTCAAAGGGGGAGATTGTCAGCATTTTGATATAAGTGTTGTCCTTGATGGCAACTCACACAGATGACAGATCATAGTGCAGTAGGTCAGTAGCAAAGAGTTGATGATCAGACTACAAAGAATGAAGAAAGAAGAGTATATACGCATGTTCACTATATACCAAGTCGCGTACCTATGCAAGTTATACGCAGGTTCACTATGTACCAAGTCGCGTATATACACAAGTTCGCTATATACCAAGTAGGGTATACACGCAGGTTATACACATAGGTTCACTATATACAAAGGAGCGTATACACGTAGGATTTCTGATCAAAAGTCGCGTATGCATATGCACGCACTTTCATGCACGGAAAAGCGCGTACATGTGGGAAAGCTTATTTTTGGGTCCGTGGTATTTAGACCTATGGTTTTGGTCCTTGGTATTGCGTCCAAAGTGTTGAACCCATGTATTGGGTCCCTAGTATTGGTTCTCAATGGTTTTGGACCATGGTATTAAGTAAGGCCTAAGACTATAAAAGGAGAAAAAGATCATTAGGCAAATGTATCGAGAAAGTCTTGAATATCTGATGAAGTATGAGATCTAGTATGCAGGCTATGGGTTCACGATGTTTTGTTTGATCTGAGCTAAGGAGGCATCTCAGCGGTAGATGGAGAACAAGATCTAAGGATAGATCGGGATCTAATGGCTTGGAATGAATCATCTCTATATGATGTATACGCTGGTTGACTATGATAGAAGCGCGTACATACACAGTCAGGAAGTGCAGCGAAGTTATAAGTAAGTAATTAATGACATATAAGCTGGTTCGCTTTGGTTAAGTTGCGTATACACGTTGGTTCGGCACTTCCAAGTAGCGTATGCACTCTGATGCATGATTTTTTATGATACAGTTGGTTCTGAATATTGTTGCAGAGTCCAGTGTTCTACTCTGTGTTTTTGTGACTTCATTTTGTTGGCAGAGTTTCAGTGATTCAGTGTTTGGTGATTTAGAGATTGATGATGCTAGTGTTGATTGATTGTGTGCTTCAATGATATTGATGGGTCCAGTATGAAAATTAGATGAAACGTGGCCTTCAGATTATGGTATTGTGCTTCAGGAGTATCTAGTCTGAAAATATATGCAACGTGGTACCTGGAGGAAGAAAGAGAAGGTTGTAGCCTTTTGTAGGTCGGCACCTACGTACTAATACAAGAGCTAAGGGAGTGGTAGCTCCCTTCCAGTAGTAGCTGGAAAACGAGTGATGATTGGAGCATTCAGTAGGCTGGCACCTACGTACTAGTAAAAGGATCGACTAGTACAAGAGCTAAGGGGGTTGTAGCTCCCTTCCAGGAGAAGCTGGAGAACGAGAGAAGGTTGTAGCCTTCTACAAGTAGAAGCCTATGTACTGGTATAAGACTGCACCAGTACAGAAACATTGTAAAAAGAAGTTTCTTATTAAAAAGAAGATTGAGACGACTTGCAGCATGTGGTTTTCACCCACATTGGGTTTCCACCTTACATCATGGCGTTCATGTGTGCTTCTTGTGTGTGATGATATGTTCTATTTTATTGCCCCTATTTACTATTTATATGGTTAATAATGTTCTGATGCACTCATTAAGGATCAGCTAACTGAATCATAAGTTTTTTGGATATACGCTTGTTGCATTCCACACAGTTGTGTATACACGCGGTTTGCCTTAACTGAAGTAGCGTATATGAATCTTAATATGGAAATGAAAAAGTTATATTGATTTTATAATATTGATTCACCCCCCCCTCTCAGTATTATTTCCAACAAGAGATAATAAAATTAGTTGGTTTTAATACAGGTAGTTGAAGTTCAGGATCTGCTTTAGTACCAGATGGTTCCAAATGGGAAGTAGGAAACACAAAAGACTCAAATTGATGAACTAGTAATGCAAATTGAAGATCTAGTCCTTTAGAAAGGAGTTCTAAAACTTTAGGTGGTAAATCTGATAATTCAACAGGGATTGGGGTTGATTGAAAAAACTCAATTAGTGACATTGCTTCAGGTGGAAGATAGGTAGAAATAGAAATGGAAGCTTCTAATTTACGTCTGATATATGCAATTATCACAAGCCTCTCTGGATCTAATAATGGAGAGAAGAGATTTGGATCTAAATGAGACCCGGTATGCCTGCATGAAGCCAGATTTAATATGTGAAGTCACTAGGTGAGAGATTTTAGTTTGCTAACCTCTTATTCACCATTAAGAGATAAGTTTGATCCTTGTGCCAAGGAAAAAACTTCAAATTTCGTTCCCCAACCATGGCGCCAATTTGATGTTGTGTCTTTGTAGATAGTTCTAGGTTGGGGAACTATGCCAAAGCATCTAAGTAAGGGTTTTAATTGAGTTGGATGGACAATGCATTAAACCTTTAACACTTGTATAATCCAAATATTTATGAGAAGTTCAAAGGGTTGATTTTCATTCATAACAGCATAAAATCTTTTAATTGATTTTGAAAGTAGAAAATGAGAAGATATGTGATAATCAAGCATTCATACTTAATTAATCAAATATAGTTGATACATGTAGAAGAATTCTACAGCCAAACAATATATATTCAAGAGATGACAGAAAGAAACAATTTAAAGATGGAGAGGAACTAATTTAAACATATTGTTCAATTAGTTAATCTCTATAAAGATGATAAATTTGCAGCGGACTATCACGGAATTTAATACTTAACTTAGTCTTACCCTAACTCCTATGTAACCTTGAATATATGATGAAAAACAGAGATGAATAAACCAGAAAGACTCACATGAACACAAAAATTGTTAAGGGTGAAGTCGGAATCCTTTGATTATCTTCAAAAGTAATTCATAATAATACAATAGTGTCACTGGATCATCACAAGGATTCAACCCTTCTTACTTTGAATTACAAATTACTTATAGAGCGTAATTCAAAAATATCTAAATCTAATACAATTCTTTTACAAAATACAATATTATCCAAACTTATTTGGATTTTTACAAAAATAAAAGTTCTTAACTGATTTTGACTAATCGGCACACTATTCTAGTGTGTTGTTTGATGGATTTTGCCTCATACTGAATTGTGTCCCTTATGCTCCTATTATCCTGTATTCTGCTCCTTTCACTAAATCTGGTCGCTAAAATGCTGCATTTTGTTCCCTTTTTCACTGCAACTTCTTCTGAGAAATTCACCTTTCCTTCTCTATAAGCTCAAGGAATTTATCCCATTCCTCTTCACTCATGCATGAAAATTTAATGACTTTTCTATAAATTTCATCTACTTCAGTATATTTTTCAAATGTAGGTTTAGATAGAAAGAACTGGTGAATTTCATGTTCAATGAATAAATCATCTTGCAAACCTTCTGAGAAAGCTTTACCACTGATAATTCCTTTCACCTAGGCAAATTTGGAATTATCCTTTATTATTTTGTACAACCTCTCCTGGTAGTTCTCCTACAACTTTAGCTCATTATTTTGATCTGTCAAAGAAGGAAGACCTCTACTATTCAGAATAGAGAATTTGTTGTGAAATTTATTAATCTGAGCTTCCAAACTTTGGCACTTGTTCTCCAACTGTAGTATGATATTTTTCTTAGTCAAAGCTCTCTTGACTACAAGGAATGTATCAGTTTTGTCCTTGATCCCTAACTCTTACAACTCTTCATTAGTCTTGGAATTCCTTAATTTTATAATCATGGTAACCTCTCTAGGATTGTGCTTCAATTCTTCTTTGATATGTGTTATCGCCTCATTGGCTTTATTAAAAAGTCACTCTTGTTCAAATATAGTTTCTATTAAAGTCCGTAATTCTAAACAAACAAACAAACAAAAAGATGAAATGATATCTACCCATATTTTATGTCTAGCTTATGTCAAGGTCAAAGCAGTGGCTGACTCATTCATATATTTCTCTAATTGTTTTGTGAGTTTGAAACTTTTCTGAAATTCAGCAAGGTATGCATTGTCATCCTTTATTTTATTATCTTGGGCCTTCTCTAATTGAACTCTTAGCCTCTCAATCTCCATGTCCTTTAGTGATAGGTCACCCATAGCCTTTGAGAGTTGTTTTGTTGGGTTCTGACTGGTAGACTTTGTTTTTGTTGTTGATACTGCTGTTGTTGATGTCCCTTCTCTGTGTTGATTTGAAGTTCTCTTTCCTTGATTATTTTATCCATCTTTGCCTCCATTTTCTATATCTAAACATTTTGTTCAACTATCATACGAAGCATGTTTTCCTTTTCATTTTCTAGTTGTCCCACTTCATGTGCTTGGGGGTGTTCAATTGTTGGTAACTTTAGTTGTTTCCTCAGTTCCTGAATGTCTGCATTTTTGCTTTTTATTATTTCTTCAACTACTTTTACATCATTAAGATTCAATCCTAACATTATAACCAAATATTCTAACCCCCTAATCTTGGTATCCTTAGCTAGAAATGACATTTTTTCCAGCTTTAGATGGGAGTGAATGTTGTTTAAGGATGCTTGTAGTTTAAATGTTGCCATGGCAGAACTTGTTAATGATGTATAGATCATTTCAACTACTTGTTTATGGAGATCAATTTGATCTATAGGATTCATCTGTTTAGTATCAAACAAAAATACATATGTTTTATAATCATCAGCAGTCTTAAGGACAGGGACCTTTAGTTCGAGAAATGCTAGCAGGAACTATCATCTTTTACTATCTAAGGTAGATAGCAACTTGGTTTGAGTTGTGGAAGATTGCTTCCATAACTCTGCATATGTTGAAGTCTTCAATGCCTCATTTTCCTTTTTCATCTCTGTTAACTTTGAAAAAATACTTTGTTGTCCTAAAGAAGAAGGAGAAGGAGAATCCATGATGGTTTCTTTTGTTTGTTGTAATGAGACTACAGGTTCACCTGATAATGTGATTGTGGTAGGCTCATCAGAAGTTTGGACTTTTGATGACTCTTCTTCAGCATTGATGGACTTTCTCCTTTTAAACACTCTAACTGACACTTTCTGCAATTATAAACTTGCTAGGGACATACTTTCTCTCGACCTTTTCAGTTTCTTTTCTTTCAGCCTCGGAGTATCCAATGTTGTCTGACTAGAAACTTGTTCTTCAATCTCCTGTAGTGTGTTCTCTCCCCATTCTTCTAAGTTAGCATATTATTATATTTCAAGATTTTCAATGTGTACATATGGTGCAAACTTTTGTTCAACTCTAATGGAAGATATTACTCCCAATGGGTCATATAGCCAACTGAAACTTAATTTAAATTTCATATGTTTTAACAAATCATTAACCTAATTTTCTGCAACTCTGGTATTGACTATGAATGGGCCAACATGTGCCTTCAGCTTAAAGTGAGTTTGTTTCTTTCTGGAAACAAAATGAGTATCATCCACATTCATCATTTTTCTTATATATTCTATTGCAAAAATCCTCATGGGGAGGAAAATCGGTAGTTTGTAAGGTGGCATCTCACAACAGTAGATTCTAATCTCTTAAAGTGTTGATATAGGTACCAGTCTGCAACTTTGGGTTGCTCACTTAGGTGTAGAATCCTTTTAAACTATGTATAAATGTTGGGAACTATATCACTGCTTAACAAACAAAAGGCCATATGCAAGAACTGGTTGAAAAATTCACTAAAAGAGAAATCTTCATAATTTTTCCTCACTAATGAGATCTAATGAGTTATTTATTGTGGCTTTCCTTCAGCATCTAATCTTTGTCGAGGAAACTTGAACCTTTCTTATTGATGATATAAAAACAAATAGACCAAAATTGATTAGTGCTTGAATGATTTTTCAGCACTGAACCTTAGGAACTGATCGTGAATTATATCTGACAAGAATTGACTGCAATTGAACATAATTGAGGGTTTCTTGTCAGATGAAAACATTGATAAGAACCCTAAGATAACTTGATCTACCCACTTGATCATTCGGATATCCTAATAGATAAGAAACATGGAAATTACATGCCTAAACATCTAACGAAATATTGTAGAGGGATAAGATGGATTTGTCTTAGGTAATTCAGAATTCTCTAATAGGAATGATTTAGGTTTTAACCCTGCATTGAAATTACCTGCATATGAATTCTAAAAATAGAAAATAAACAATGGTGAGAGCATCAAACATAAAATATATATACACAGATATTTTCCCCTAGATCGCAAAACCAGGACTACCAGATTGATTTTTAATTGTATTCCTTTGAATGTTACAATACATATATATACATGTTGAAGCATTCATAAACCCCAATCCATTAACACTAGATTATAACATAATCGTAGTTCCCTTGACTGGATCTACAAGATACCATGGAAAGAAAACCAACATGCCCAAAACCATGTGCAAAACCCATGCACAAAACCATAGGTAGGTTCGCCCACCTAATATAGGGTCCAAAAAAATATCTCGGGGCATTGCCCCAAACCCTGTGTAAGGGGGGATACTGACAGGGGGGTTTTCGCCCCCTTGTGACCTCCCCGCAAAAAATATAATACACACCTAACATTCTCCCACTTGTTGTTTTATTTTCCACACAGGTGGTCACAGGAGAGCTTAGTCATTGGTCCAGCCCTACAATTCCCATTGTTTCTATACACCAAGAAAAATTCTCAGTGTTCACAGACTTTGTCAATGCATCTATACTATTCTTCAAAGTGTCCACCTTTACCAGCAACACCTTTTTGTCCTCAACCATATCCCTCACAAAGTGATATTGAACATCAATGTGCTTTGTCTTTGAATGATAAGCAGGGTTCTTTGCCAAAAAAATTGCACTTTCGCTGTCACAATCTATCATTATAGCTCATTGTACTAACCCCATACTTGTACACAATCTATGCAACCAAATTGCTTCCTTACTTGCATGAGTGGCTACCATGTGTTCTACCTTTGTAGTTGAAAGTGTCACTACAAACTATTTCTTGCTCATCCAACTAACTGTACCTCCAAATACATTAAACACATACCCACTTGTATATCTTCTCTGATCCATATCTACAGCCCAGTTTGAATCAACCAAGCCACGAATGTACAAAACTCTGTCCAATCCTAGTCTTCCTTTGTAGCACAAACCATAATCACTAGTGCCATGCAAATATCTGAAAACTCACATCATTGTTGTCCAATACTCCTTCCCTGGTTTTGACATAAACCTGCTCAATAATCCCACTGCATAAGCAATGTCTGGTCTAGTACAGGCCATTACATACATCAGGCTACCAACTGCACTTTCGTATGGAACATGAGACATGTCATCTTCCTCTTCTTGTGTCTTGGGACATTTTTCAGCAGATAACTTTACAACTACAGGAATAGGAACATTCACCGATTTATTATCCTGCATATTAAACCTCTGAAGTATTGTCTTGACATACTTCTTTTGGTTTAATCAGAGCTTCCTCTTTGCCCGATCTCGTTTAATTTCCATGCCCAAAATATAGTTTGCAGCACCAATATATTTCATGTCGATTTTGGAGGAAAATTGAGTCTTCAAATCCTGGAAAATTTCTTTGTTATTTCCAATCAGCAACATATCATCCACATACAAGACCAAATTAATAACACAGTCACTAATTAATTTAAAATGCATTATGTGATCTTCTTTGCTTTTGGTGAAGCCAAGTCCCCGTATATATGTATCAAATTTCTGATACCACATCCTTGGTGATTGTTTTAACCCATACAGAGACTTTTTTAACCTGAATACCAGTTATTTATTTCCCTTCACCGCAAAGTCTTCAAGTTGCTTCATGTAGATCTCTTCTTCTAGATCCCCGTGAAGAAATTTTGTCGTGGAAAGAATATAACACACACCCAAAAAAAACTCAAAAATATGAGCTCTCTGTGAGAAAGAAAGCTTCTGATAAATCTCCATAAGTGCATCAGTAGAAAAAAAGTGAAGGGAGTCCTAACGTTTTAATTGCAAGGCTCGAAAAATTGATTTAGAGGTTATGGAGAAAAGAGTCTCATTATTTTGAGAAACTATAACTCTTTCACTTGGGAGATATTGAGCTTCACCTCGGGTGACAAACTTTGGGAAATGGTGTGTATGAGGGAAACAAAACTAAGGAAGCAAAGATTCCTAGAAGGAGAATTCATCGCTAGCATCCTCATAATTTTGGAATGCCCAATTGTGAAGCTCATACAAATTGAATTCACAGTGGGTTTCACTGATTTTGAAATGGGTATCAATGAGAGGTAATTCATCTAGATTAATCATAGGAGGTAGAAGGGGATTATCTACGGATATTTTGGATTTTCCCGTATGGGTGGCCATTTTGGAAGGAATCAAAATCATAGGGAATGATTGCGAATTTTACCCTGAGAATGGCGGTGGTTGATAGCTGATGGTTACTGGAATTTGCTTGGATCATGTTCTGAAAGCTCTGGCTGCATGCGAAAGGTAAAAGAATTCAGTTTGACGGGGCAATGACTTTATTATTATGCTCATAACGGTTTTCTATCGAGTTAACCATTAATGGCACAAAGGATTAAATGTTTTGTACGTTGACGGGAGTAATTAATGCAACAACAATTGTCTTGTTAGTTTAGAGGGAGAGATGGTTATGAATAGAAATGGCGAAAAGTTGGCGGAGGCTAGAAATAGTGAGAATAATTGCGAAGGAGATAAGCAGTTTGCGGGGGGTGATGGTATATGGTTTTAAGTGAGGGGGGTCCCACAATTCATTAGAACTCGACACGAATGCAAAGGCGAAATCGTAGAAACTGTTTTGCAAACCCCCCTTGCTTCCCCCCTTCATTAATTGTCAAGAGTGCAGGGGGTCCTGCAATTCATCTGTCGTCACTAATATGGGTGTGTGCCATCGTGACCATTAAGAGCTGCATAAAGTTTATGTCTTCAGTGGCAATCAAATCAAAAGCTTTATTTACAATATTTTATTACAAAAATATTTTAATTACTGAATAAAATATATATATATACATTTAAATTTGTGCGCTTATTCTCAAAAATATAAAAAAATCTCTATTTTTTTATTTATTTCTTTCTTTTTTTTCTTTCTTTCTTTTTTATTTTTTCATTTTTAATTTCTTTTTCTTATTTTCATTTTTCTATTTTTTTTTTAATCAAAGGAATTTGTAAAATAATCTCTAAGGATAAAAATAAGTTACAACACTTTGGAGAAACAAGAAGTGACTTAATGTTCCACTATTGGAGTTAATGGTTGGCCATTGTAATTGTCTACTTGGATATTTCACCTAATAATCAAAAGCTCGATGAGCCAACACATTTTCATCCATGTATCGTGAATGTAGTAAGATTATTCTTTATATGTTTGTGATATGTGTTTTGTTCACATGTACTAAGAAATTTGGACTACTTCATTGGCTTTGGTACTCAGCTTGTTGAACGTGTGTTGTATTTGCTTTAATGATTATTGCGTCTATGTGAACTATTTTGCTAGATAACTAGCAAATCTTTCCTTTCTCTCTTATCCCTCTCTTAGGATAGAACTATTGCTTTCCTTCTAGAGTCTCACTTTTATTTCACTCTCATGAAAGTCTCATTTTACACATTGCAAGTGGTGTTTTGCAGTGTCAAATTACTTGCCGATTTTTCAAAATTTATGTGCATACTCTCTTATGTTGTCTATTGAAGCTAAGGCAAACCTTAGAGTTATGGTGGATGGGCTAATACTCCGAATGGGGCTCCTACTCCAAACAATGTAAGCCATGATTAGGATTTCACATCGAGAGACCCACTTGGTTGGCATATTTCCAACATTGTCAATAGTTGGCACTAAAAGGAGAGTCGGATGACAAGTTATGCCCATTGAGTATGTTTTGAATCTCCTATCTTAAATGGCTCATTCCCAAATCATACTCCCGAGGTGTTTTCAAATAGATCCAATGGTCAACTTTTAATCCTTGATGAATCTCTTTATAACTTGTCTCAATTGAGGTTTTATGGTGAGGGTGAAATGTCAATAGCCGAACATATATCTAATTTTCTCTATTTTTGTGAATTTTACAAAATCTATTGTGAATATCTTGCTTGTGTGATTTTCTTCCTCGCCCTTGAAGGTCAGGTTAACTGATGGTGGCATACCTTGTCATTTTCTTCCATTCATTCATTTGATTAATTCCTCAAGGACCTTCATCAAGCCTTTGATAGTTAAGATTACCAAGATGTTATTAAAGGGATTAATCAACTAATAATGAACCCCAATGAATCAATTGAGGATTTTGCTAACATGTTCCTTCTTTTATGTTATGAATTTCATAAAGAAGATATGGATTGGGATTTCTTTAAACAAAATTTGAGCATTTGGTTCATATCTCTTTACATGGCAAGTCATAACCCCCTAATGATCTTACTCTCCCAACTTTTCAAATTCATGAGACACCGCTAATTTCAGAGGAGGAACCTATTATTCATTTTATTCCTTTCATTCCTTGTCCTCCCTTTTATGTTCCTTGTATTGAACCTATTCAAATCAGAAAATATGAAAATCAAATTATTTATTCGTCTCTTCAACCTTCATCCATTTCCTATTATTCAAATTCAATTGAGGAAACTTTGGAATGGTTCATGGAGCCTAGGGTGAATACCAATCATTCCATTCCTCAAGATGATATTAGCACTCTTAAGCTCAATATTGAATTTGGTTGCACTAAAAGTATTATTTCTTCAAGGGACACCTAGCATCCTTTATCATCTACATGTAATGACTCTGTGTACCTAGATCCGCTTGATCAATCTGCTCCACCAGCGAGTTCTTCAGACTCTCATGATTTTCAAGTTGTTGGTTCAAATTGTGATCAAGTACAAGTGGTCATATTACATAGGTAGAGGAGTAGAAATGTGAAGATACTTTTGATCTCTCTTCCCTTTTTCAAAACCCTCTATGTCAAGATGTTGTTCCATCATTCTTGGATGATTTTCAAACTACTAATCTCAGTGATCAATCGAATGAAGCTAATTTCATTAATCAATATATAGTCTTGGGAAACCATCATTCTGATGATGATGATTTTGTTTATGTAAATGAAAATGAATGCCCAAGTGCACCAGTTGATCTTTCAATTTCTCAAGAAGATTTTGATCTGAAAGAATTAGATCTAGAATCTGATTCGGTCAAAGAATTTCTTCACAGGCTCTCGACGACACATCTCATGGGTAGATCTTGGTAGGGGAGGGAATGATCAAACTCCGGTAACAGTTTTCGTGTCACCTCCTCTCTTTCTTAGTCATATCCAGTATGTTAAAATTGGTCACTCCATGAGCCCAATGCTTTCTGTTATTTCTATGTTCTATGTATGGCTTGGAATGATTGGTCTAGACTCAACATATTGGAATAATGCTCATTATAGCCCCTTGGGGAATGGTTGGGACAAGGCCCACTCTCTCATCTCCATATCAAAAGTAGGGAGACCTTTGGACCATAAACCCTTGTTGGCTTTTAGTAATTTCGCCAAATCGGGAGCATGGATGACCAGGGCTATGGACATTTCTCGTTTCTTAATTGATGTCCAGTTAGATTCCTATGTTGTTAATTCTAATTCGAAGCAAACCTTTGGAAAATTTACTTATGCTAGGTTAATGAATGTTATGCCTTATTGTCATGAGGAATTCAAAAATCTGCTTGATAAGAACCCTCACGAGTTTTGGGAGAGGTGTCATATTCAATACCAGGATGATAAGGGGTATAGTTTCCTTTGAACGTGGTTTAATGGTTTTCTTTGTCATGTCTATGCTTATGTAGCCTATGCAGATCCTTTAATTAGTTTAAATGGTGGGTACATCCACCTTGGGTGACCTCTAGATCATTTTCCTGCTATTGATAAAGCAAGAGTTGCAATTCATATCCCTACATCCTAGGTATATCTTAATTCTCCTTACAGCAATATATTGCAGCTCATGGCTCACCCTGTTATGCGTCAAGGTAGCACTCCCGCCGCAAGTCGAGGGAGAGGTTGAGGTTGTGGCCTTAGGGTTGGGAAAATGCACACTTCCAAAGTGAAAATGCCTGAGACCAGATCTCGGTCTGCCTCTATCGTACCCAAAGCATATAAATCAACTACCCAACCATGGCCCTGTCACGCAGTTGAGGAGTGGGAAGCAAAGATTGTAAACCAAGGTACTGTCAGTGACCAGGAACTCTCAGAGGATTTGGGGGACCTAATTTCAAACTCGGGCCACACCTACAGTCGTCGCTTTCAATGCCAACAATATTATTCACATATTGGCTTGTGAAAACCCTTCTTGCGAAGGCTTTGATGAAAAGGATTATGGACATTTTAGGTCCTGTAGAATAAATTCAAGCTATTCATGAGGAATTCCAATAAATCTAGCAACAAAATGCTCACCTTGTTCACATAGATAAGCATATTCACTGCCTGCCTCAAACCGAGTTGTCGGGCTCCAACACCAAAGACCCGGCATCCATCGAATCTTCAGATGATTAGTTTGGTTTTTTGTTGAATATGGTTTTTTGGTTGTTTAAGTTTAGTTTTGATTAGATGTTAAGAAAGTAAATACGGCATATCTAGTATAGATTACAAGTCAATAGGGGTTAAAACATTGTCACGTTCTCCTTGCACTCTTGAACAATCACTGTTGGCCAAATCAACATGGTCCGCCCAAAGTCCTTTATAGCTTCTCAATTGAATTTCATTTATCTCCTTGTTGGCTCTCGATTTTGGTCAATTTTGCTTATTAAAAATCCACTTAATTTCCATCATATTCCACCTTACATCATCCATATATGCCTTATTTTGACCTTATTATGCATATTCAGGTAAATAAATTATTCTAAAAATAATTTTGGACAGAACTGGAAATTCTCGTAAGAGCTCCATTAAAGTGATATATGCAAGACACCTGGGCTCGAGCTCAATACATATTTGGAAAGCTTAGGAACCAAGGATGGATGAATAGCTATTGGCTCGATCAAAATGAACAAACACAGGGCCAGTCAATGTTGGTCAAACTTGACCTATCACCTATAAATTCTTATTAAAAAGGGATAGTTTTAGGAATTTTTTGGAAATTTTATAGATTTTTTGTAACTAATGGATGGCTTCGACCTGATGAAGTGGAATAACATTAATGATGGTTGTTTTAGACTTCTTAGCTTATATGGTTATCATTTTGCCTATTTAAAGAGAGGCATTCATAGTTAGAGTTATGTAGGAAAACTTATTATTTTTATATAATTGAAGACAGAGCTTTTGTTTCATGATTTCTTTGTGTTTGTTGGTATGAATGAGTTGTTGTAGCTGAGTATTTTAGCAATGTACTAGCAAGGTTGGAGGGCTCCCATACAAATCTAAGTACACTTTGTTGTATCATGTTCATATTTGTGCATATGCTAGTTTAATTATCAGTGTTTATTATATTTATTTGTTGTAAATATTTGTAAATATCTTTAATGTGAATTTATTTTATGGAATGTGTTAAGTGAAGATTGCTTCCTTTTAGTGATTAGCTTGAATGTGGAAGGACAACCAGGTCCCTTTAAAAGAGCCTCTTCTTTATGAGCTAGGACTAAGAATGAACAAGCTTCACTTATTTCAAGTTTTCTTAGATTAAGTTCTTATGTTTTCATTACATTCTTTTGTGCTTACTTAGATATTGGCAATGTCATTATAGAATTGTTGAGGGAGGACAACCAGGTCTCTTTAAAAAAGTATCTTCCTTGTTGATCCAAATTGGATCCATAAAGAATGACTAAATAAAGCCATGGTTGTACCAAGTCGGGACAAACTTCTAAAAATTCCAAAATAGGGATCAAAAACACCCTGAACCAATGGCAATGGCAACCAGCGTGGAACGACGAGGACCCCAGTCAAAGCGCGTTGACCGAGGCCCATGGAGATTGCGCGAGAGGCCGAATTAGCCCCTAGGAGCCTTGAATCAGGAAACAGAAGTAGATTTTGATGCGCGCATCATTGGGCGAAAAGGGTCGAAATGGAGAAGTCTCAAGCACTCGGACACGTGGGGATGCGGAGAACTGTAGGCGATAAGCAAAAAAGTGCTAAAGGATAAGGCGAGACCCACACTCCGAAAAACTGGCAGTATTGATCGGGGCGCCCTCAAATGGTAAGCGGTTTTGGAGATATTGGAGCGATCCCACTCAATGATCGACGCATGGCAAGCGAAGGAGAGAGAAAACTGCCACTAATCGCATGCTAACGATCGAGCAAGTCAACCACGCGAAACGTGCGTATGGCGTCAGATCTGGAGGCCCCAGATCGGACGACTGAGATCGTGCCCGATGGGGGAAGCGGAATCGACGAAGGAATGAGCCGCGATTTAGAAGGATTTGAAGTTCGTTTTGACCGCCACGGTGGAGGAAGACTTCATCCACGATGTAACTGGAGAACTGAACCAACGAAGCACGCTGGCGCATTACAGGAGGACATGTGGCCACTCCCTGTGAGTCGATGATGACGACGAGCCAGGGAACTCCAAGTGCAGTTGCAGAAGGCGATTCGACGGAGGCGAAAGAGGAACTGAACAGACATGGAAATGAATGGCTTAAAGCCATGAACAGAGACAGAATACACAGTCAGTCAGAGAGAGAGACAGAGGAACCAGAATCCCGAGAGGAGGACGGAACACAGGGGAAAAGACAGTGAAGCAAAAGCAGAAGAGGACAGACGGCCGAGTTGACCAAAGGCAACGTCGAGCAGCAGAGAGCTTGAGGGATTCAAGCCATCCCAGAGAGGATCTGTCCGGATTGAGCACCACATTGGGCTCTTTCCATTGTAGACCAGAAGGTCACAAAGTTGGTAGGCAAACAAGTCTGTGCACTCCAGTGGCTTGGGGAATCCAAGAACCACCCTACCAAGCAAATCTGCTTCAGGTGACTCATATTGAGCTCCTGCATTGTAATTCTCTGCTTGAAACACAATAAAAAGGGCCACCATTAACGCTGGACCAGAGATGTAACCTTGGAGAATAGGGTGAACTCCTTATTAATTTCTTGTGTTCTTGTATTTGCTTACTGTATTTCTCTGTTGTCTTTCCATTCAATTGTTTGTGTATTAGCAATCTGATCGATCTGTTGTTCAAATAACATAGACACACACACCAACACATGAGTCTATAATACCTTCATTTAATAAATCTTTAACTGAGGTCACTCATAGGATGATTATTAGATCAAGTGGTATCAGAGCAAAAGGTTGAAAGGTGAGACAAGCTTGTGTTGGTTTAGTTGTTGAATGCTCACTAGATCAAAGCTCAAATTATGAGAAGGAGAGTTGGTTGAAACTAATCTTGAAATTGGGAGAGTCTATCCTCGAAAGACAATGTCAGAGAAAGGTTCTGTGGGGCCAGACCCTCAATTCATAGAGAGTTTCCTAGCTATAAAGTCTATGGTAGAAGAAATGTATAGGGACTTTAGAAAGCACAAGGATGAAAATTCATCAGGTTCTAAACAAGATAAAGAAGAAGATGAGTCTCATTCCCATGACCACTCAAAAGGAAAAGGGAAATAGGAAAGCTTACTCACACCTCGTAATAGCCCTGTGCATAATAAGAAAGCATCTTTGATCAAGCTAGATGTTAAATTTGATTTGCCTATATATGATGGAGAGCTAAATGCTGAAAAATTAGACAATTGGATTAGAAAAATTGATGTGTATTGCAGAGTGCAAAACATAAACTCAGACAAGAGAAAAATTCAGCTGGCAAGCCTACGCCTAGGAGGCACTGCCTTGGTTTGGTGGGAAGGCAGAACCCAAGCTGACATGAAGAGACATGGGAAGACTATCTCTGTCTGAAGTGACTTTGTTTCTGCAATCAAGAAGCAGTTCTATCCATTGGCCTACATGCAACAAGCCATGATGAGTTGGCAAACTCTTCGGTAGTTGAAAGGGAAAAGTGTGCAAGGGTACACTCAAGAATTTAGAAAGAGAGCATTGATTCTAAGGATCTCATTAGACTCACCAGAGACTCTTTTGAAGTACATTGGTGGTCTACACAGCTACATGAGGCATACCATCCTCATGTTTAATCCCACTAGTATAGATGAGGTATTTGTACAAGCTACTCATCTAGAAGCTAGAGGAAAGAATGGAAATCCAGAAATTGGGGGACCATCCCAACCCACTGTAAGCAAGAGCAAGGAGAAAACAAAGCGGAAGTGGAAAGCAAGGAAGGCTAACACTACACAGAAAGGCAAAGCTTCATGCACTCACTATAAAAAGGAGGGGCATGATGATGAGCATTGTTGGATTCTGCATCCAGAGTTGAGACCTAAGAAGTCCGAGGGCAAGAAGAAGAAGATTGCTGCAGCGATTCAGAAAGATTTGGGGTCAAACTCGGGAGATGAAAAATCATTGCAGCCACAGGTATAAAAGGTAAGAATTCTGAAGCATCTACTAATAATCTTGCTCAAACTATTATTGATGAAGAACATGAGAGAAAAAGACATGAGCTTTTTCATGTTCGAGTTATTTCCAAACATCAAAAGAGTGATACTTTGTTTGATAGTGGCTCACAAGTAAATTTGATTTCTAAAGCAATTGTAAAGAAATTGGGATTAGCAACTACACCTCACAAGAAACCATACCCATTAGGATGGTTGAATGATAAAGCACAGCTACAAGTGAATAGACAGTGCAAACTCAAGTTTTCTTTTGGGTCAGCATTTGTAGATGAGGTTGAGTTAGACATAATTCCTTTGGATATATGTGGAATTGTTTTAGGAAGTCCTTACTTGTATGATAGAAAAGTTGTTTTCTATAGAGCTGAGAACAAGTATCTACTTGTTAAAGATGGAATCGAATACTTTGTAAGAGCTCACAAGCTCAAAAATAATTATACTCTTGTAAATTATCGGCAAATGAAAAGAATGATAAATTCATGCAAACAATTCTTTTTAATGGTTGTAAAGGAAAAAAAACCTGATAAAACCAATGTATTTGAGGGTTGTAATGCTCAGCAACAAGCTGATATAGAAAAGATTGTTTTAGAGTATGATGTCCTGTTTCAGGAACCTAAAGGTTTGCCACCCAAAAAGGAAATAGTACATGATATTATTTTGCAGCAAGATGTTCCATTGCCTAACATTGGGATGTACAGGTTCTCTGCTTTAGAGAATGCTAAAATCAAGAAGCAAGTGCAGGAATTGCTCGAGAAGGGGTGTATCAGGCCTAGCACATCACCATGTGGGTCACCAATCGTTTTGGTGAGAGAGAAAGATGGATCGTGGAGAATGTGCATTGACTACGGAGCACTGAATAAGAAAACAATCAAAATCGTTATCCCCTTCCTTGCATAGATGATATTTTAGATCAATTGAAGGAAGTTGTTTATTTCACCAAGCTGGATTTGCACAGTGGATACCATCAGGTCAGAGTTGCAAAGCAAGATGCATGGAAGACTGCTTTCAAAAAAAAGCAGGGATTGTATGAGTAGTTGGTTATGACTTTTGGCTTGACCAATGCCCCTGCTACTTTCATGAGATTAATGAATGATGTACTCAGGCCTTTTCTTGATGATTTTTTTATTGTGTATCTGGATGACATTCTGATTTTTAGAAAAACATGGGAAGAACACTTAAAGCATGTTAAGCAGACATTAGATGTTTTGAAAAGAGAAAAACTTTATGTTAAACGCTCAAAATGTGAGTTTGGTAAAACGTCTCTAAATTATTTGGGTCATATAGTAGGGGGTGGAATTGAAAATAGATCCCTCTAAAGTGGCAGTCATAGCAAACTGGGCTAAACCCAAGTCTACTACAGAAGTGAGAAGCTTCTTAGGAGCAGAACAATATTGGAGGAAGTTCATTTCTAATTTTTCCTCAATTGCAGCTCCCGTACATGCTTTGACAGGATTGAACAAGGTGTTTCAGTGGGGAGGCAAACATCAGAAAGCCTTCGACACCTTGAAAGAAAAGATTAGTACAGCACCTGTACTACCACTACTTGATCTACAAAGACCATTTGAGATCCAAATGGATGCTAGTGACTATGCCATGGGAGCAGTGTTCACACAGCACGGTAAATCCATATGTTATCATTCTAAGACTTTTAATCCTGCAGTAGTTAACTATCCTACATATGATTAAGAATTTTATGCATTAGTTTAGAGTGTGAAAAAGTGGAAACATTATTTAATGGGAAAAGAGACAATAATACATACTGATCATCAACCACTTCAATATCTACACTCCCAAACTAAGTTGCAACAATCAAGACACTACAGATGGATGGGTTTTCTACAATAGTTTCATTAGTCATCAGGTATAAAAAGGGCATACATAACAAAGTTGCAGACTTGTTACCTAGACCCAT
>APFE031470063.1:114115-149976 GCA_000404065.3 Pinus taeda
AAAAATAGAAAACCAACATAAAATTTGTTAATAAAATCCCATAACCAAAGTTTAGTGCTTAGGATTTTTAATTAAAACCCAAATATTAAACCTTGATTATCTAAAAACCAAATTTTAAAACAGCCCCTGAGACCAAAACTATACTTATGCCTAAAAAAACCTTAAGTATTAAATAATAATGGGTTATTTAAATAATCAATTTTTCTTTTTCAAATTCTCAAATGTCAAAAATCTTTATAAACTCTGAATCGCTGCTTCCCCACATGGCAAAAGTTCCAAAAAACTTAATTCCTCCATACCACCGATCGTGATATGCGATATAGCCAGACCTAATGGGATTATACAATGCAATCCATAAATACCCGCATTTGTGACTATCACAAAAGTTCTAAAAAAATTAAGTCCTCCACACCACCGATTGCAATATGCAATATAGCCAAACCTAACGAGGTCATACACTCGATTTAACAAACCCCCACGTTTGTGCAATCACAAAAGTCTAAAGGTTCTACCTCACTACATACTAATGATTACGATTGTGATATAAGGATCAAACCCAACATATAACTTAAAAGTTATCTATAAAATTTTGCGTATGGGTCCTTCACAACTTTCATAGTCCTGCCCATTTCTTTGCCTCCGCTCTGAATGCTGATTGCGATAATACAAAAAGCCCAACTTGTCTTTTAAAAATAAACGACTCAGATTTAATATGCCCAGATCAACGACAGAGAAGATTTCAGACCCCCTTGTGCACAATTTTAGGTTTCTCAAAGGGGGAGGTTTGAAAAGTGGTTTTTTTTCCATCCATATATCTATGTGTCACTTCTTTGTTCTTTCAGACTCCCCTCTTCACAAAATACTTACCACTTCGAACCCCCTCTGAAAAGACCACTAAGTCTCCCCCTTTTATTAACGCTTGTTTTGCGATAAGACAGTAATATCCGCCTTTCTTATCACATACCTCACTCCACATTATTCTTCATGATGTTTGTGTTTAGGATTTATCACACTCTACATTTTTATCCTGATTTCCTATAAAACGTGATTTGTTTCAAATGAAACACGCTTATTAGTCTCATTTATTTTTAGCTTATCAATTCCCATTTTCCGTGTTTAAGTTCATGAAAAAAGAGGAAAAATGTGCTGATAAGTGGTAGTTTAGTTCAAAAAGACATACAAACATCCATATAATCTGATGGAACAAACAAAGTCGATGAATAGAACAAATCACAGTCATAAATTCCTACCAAAATACTGTTTTCCTTTAAGTGTTATTGAAGGGATCTGTTTAAATTCCCTCAACGCTTTGTACAATACATTCAATTGTTTTTCTGCTATTTAAGCTTGCTTGTATGAAATTAAGGTTTGGAATTTTATGAAGAAAGGTTTATGAAATCTCACACTATTGTACTTTCATACTTTTCTTAATAGAATGACTCAAACATTGTTTTAGGAATTTTCATAAAGAATTTTGAGAAATTGCATTTTTATAATCCTGAAATAATCTTTGAGAGAAGGACTAAACTGCTACTATTTCTTTCATGAGCTGAGTAACATGCATTTGGAATTTCTATTTTTGTACCTTTGTTTTGTTCATAAATAAATAGTGAATTTATCTTTTTAGATTGCTTATTACATGGTATTTAAAGAACAATGTTACATGTATTAATTTCTGATCATGCTGCCACTGATATTTTTAAATACATATTAAGCAATTTTCTTTGATATTCGAAATGCGATATGAGTTATACACATTATTTTGATTAACTATTTAATCAAAATAATCATATTAATTTTTTTTCATTCCATTGGTGTTTGAACAATCTATATTATCATTTACTAATGAAAATCATTATAGATCATATCTAGATAAATGTTAAACAATCTCGGGTTATAGAGTAGATTAATGCATATGTTTTTCATTTGATTCATTGCTACAAATCCATATATTTCACTCCACTATGAGAATTACACATTCATTCATCACCTTTCATTAAGAAACTGGTCCCATTATATCCAGTCAGAGCCACTACCTAAACGGAAAAGGAGTTGTCTTAAGGTCTGGATTGGGTGGTTTTCCCCCATGTTGATGTAGCGATTTTTGAGGCCTCAACAGGGCCATGATCTACAAGAGAGTGTTATTCAAGATCGGTCCATAAAGCTCATGTTAGCATGCTAGAGTACATCTCTCGAGCTATTGAAGAGCCATGTTGGTTATACAAGTAAAATTTAATGGAAGAACTCTCTAAGTGAGCAAGAGGACTTAGAATTAATTCTAAACATGAAAAAACATCTAGAGTCCATTCTCAAATTTATTATAGGTGAAACAACTATATCATTAAATCTCTGATTATGTGCAATCGGATTTATAGAGCCTTACATAGATTCAATTGAGGCGATGCATTTGCTTGTTGATTAAGTAAATTAAGCCCATAATCACGTTCTTAATTGAATATCAGTGTGCCATAATGCATTTAGGATGTGCTAATTTATGAGCTAATCAATTGTATTGTTCTATGAGTTTCTGCAAAACAAAATCTCATAAACACTAAGGGTGAGTTATCTAGAATTGCATAGGTGTGGTTTTTATAAGTGTGCTCTGAGTGAGGGTGTGTTGTTGTGAGAGGGTACGTGTGTGTATGAGAATAATTTAGGGCTTAGAGATGTTATGTTTTCAGAATGATTGAGGTCCAAGAGTAGAGCTAATGGAGTAGTGACGTGTGCATTGGAGAATGAGGCTGCAAAGTAGAGAGGAAGGAGTTGTGTGTGATAGCAAGCCAAGTTCTTTATGTTTCTATGTAATAGAAGCAGGCCTCTATTACTCAGTTTGAAAATTGTATGAAAAGCAAGAAAATTGGCTGAAGCAGGTTGTGGATTGCATTTATAAATAGGTTAGATCCTATTGGAAAGTTGTGGCTTGCTATTTTTGAAGGGGTTAGGGCCTCCTGTGAATGGGTGCTCACAAATAATAATAAAAAATAGTTTGGTGGTTTTCTCATTTGGGCTTCTAGGTTGAATCCCTGTGTCCATATGTGTATGATTCCCATATTTATGGCATGCGTGTTCATGTGAATGATTTACATTGTAATAATAACAAATAGTTTGGCAGTTTTCTCATTTGGGTTTCCAGGTTAACTCCCTATGTCCATATGTATATGATTCCCATATTTATGGTGTGTGTGTTCATGTGAATGATTTACATTGTTTTTTATGTAGTATGAATTCTCACATGAGAAATTGCTAAATAAAGGAAAGAAAGAATTGGGTTTAAAAGTTATAACTCATTAATTACTTATTCAACCCCTCGCTCTGTAATTACTTAAGTCCAATAAACTTTATATTAATATTTATTTTTTTCGTTAGATAATAGTTATATGATTCTTTACATTATTTCCTTTTAAAAACATTTAATTCATCATCTGCTATAAGTCTCCATTTGTTGGAGCAAACATTTAATTCATCATTTGATAGATGTTTTACAACTAGGTATAGGCTTGTTATGTTGCATGTTATTTATGCTTGATGATTGTTATGAAACCAGCTCAAGAAAATATAGAAAAGATAGATCAACGCCTTAGAATTCAGCCTCTTCGAGGGGGCAACCTCCTTTACATTACATAAATGACAATTCTTGGATGATACAAATGACAAAACCTCCTTTCTATATATAGGAGTCTAAGGAGTCACAATATAACCCAGCCGACCTAACAATAATAATATAAAGCCACAAAAATAACAATAGAGGGATTCTATGGGGCACAGAAATAACAATATGGGGGTAATAGGGGCACAACAATATAAATAAGGGGTATAACTACAATAGTACTGGGGTAATCACTAGTATTATAGGGACCCAACATGAAGATTGATGAATCACTTTCTGATAAAAGGAATGATGACATGACTAACTCATGGATGAAAGTGATGGATGGTTTGTGCCCTATGAAGAAGTCCCAAAAGATGAAGACTTCGTGACAAAAGAAATCCATGACATCAAAGGAAGGAGTTCTTTAGGCAACTGGTTGTCCCATCATCTCCACCTAAGGAGTTGTTGTAGGTCCCTATTTTTAGAGGGACCCTGGAAAGTTTCTTACTTGGAAGAAACTTGGAAACTCCTAAGCCAAAAGGGAGCTTAGATACATTCATTGTGTAGGAATGAGTAAAAGCCTTTATTGGAATAGATATGTCTTCCCTAATTGTGAGGGAGAGATAGACACATCATTCTAGTCTTCACTTGGGAAGACATAATGAGAGGATTGGGTAATCATTTGGCATCTGATACTCTTTGAGGATGAGATAGGGAATCCAAGATAAGAGTAGTCGTAGAGGATTGATATTCTTTGAGGATTGGGAATCCAAGATAAAAATAGTCCTAATGGAACACACCCTGAGAACCCGAGTGGGGTATGTTCTGAGAGAGACAATGATAAGAGTGTCTATAAATCACTAATATTGTCAGCATTGAACTCAAATCTTATGGAGAGATAGAGTTGTTAGTCAATGCCTTACGATGTGACAATGTTGGTAAATATGATGCTAAACATATGCGTTACCAATCTGATTCTTCTTATGACAAATTCTTCAAATTGAGAATGACCAAGTACTATTATGAATACCTCCCTAGTTAAGAGGGAGTGTTGAAAAGTGTAATTAGGTTCGGTCTTCATAATGACATGTAATTGTCGTTTTATGTAAAGAGATGTAAAGAAGAAAAATAAAATTATTGTAATGTTTGCATCATGGATTTCACGACAAGAAATTTTATTTTTAAGTCAAGGCTCCCGTTGGGAGCCTTTAGGATTTTCGTCATCTAGTCATAAAATAATAAAAAGAGTCATTGTTGTGTAATGAAGTCATTGTAAAGAGTCACACTTGTCTATGTAAAGTCATCCTCCAAGACCTTGTCACTAACTCTCATCATGTCAGCCTACAACAAAGAGATGAATCTAGAAGATGAAGTCGAATTCCCTCCAAGAGATCATGTCGACCTAGAGGTCATGAACAAACTTGTATATATACCCATACTCGGCCTCATTTGGACATAACAAATTCGATGAAGCAAGTTGAGGAAGAAGTGCAAAGTATACACTAAAAGAAGCCTCCATATTACCGCAGCAAAGAGGAAGGATAGCAAAGATAGTCAAGCATTATTTTTGGGTTAGTTTGTCCTCCCACGTGCGAAGATAGCAGAACCAAAGGTATCCAGAAGAAGTCAAAGAATTTGTTGTCACTTTGAGGTGATTATTGTTTGAGTATAGAGCCTCGCTAGGAGAAGCTGAGTCAAGGTGCAAGAGGTCTCTCTCTTGAAGAGACTACAAAGGAAGTGAAGATATTCTAGGGTTTTTGTGGTAGGGTGACAAGCCTACAAGAAGAGACTGAGAATAAAAGGAAGTTGAGATCTAGAAGGGAAGGAGTCGAGATCGAGAAGAGAAAGGAAGCTGAGAATAAAAAGAGGAAAAGCGTCGTTGAAAAAGAAGGTAGTGACTTCGTCTTGGGAGGATACTAGAGTCAAGCGTCCTTGTCATGGTCTTAGTATCGTCAATTAAAGATCTATAACAAGAATTTATGATTGGGTTTTCCTCTCAAAGAGTGAGAGGTTTTGGCCCTAATTGACTAGCCTACATACTGTGTCTCCTATCTTCTATTGTTTATTTGGTAATTGTCTTGATGAAAAGAACACAATAATAGCATAACAAAGAGAAGATCATAATCCAAGAAGTAAAAGTATATCACAAGCAATTATCATGAAGAGAAATCTCCTAACTTCTGATGCCCTAAATTTCTCAACAATTTCATGTCACAAAAGTTACAAAAGCCAACAACCCACAAATTCCTCTCCTTGAATGCCAAAACTAGATGAGAATAACTCATAATACTTTGCTAGATAAATGAGAGAAAGATAAAGATTGGCTAGGGTGGGATCATCACCATCGAGACCAATCAAGGGAAAAGCGGTTTTAAAACCCTCAAAGCCTCAACTCACAAAAACAAAAATATATAATCCAAACAATGATAAAATTAATTGTCCTCTCTCTTATTTATAGATTCCTTTTGGGGGCCTCTTCTCCTTATTTTAATGTGAGAAATTACAAGTTTCTCTCCACTTAGCCCCAATTTTGGCTTTCTTCACAAGATTTTCCCCAATTACTAAAATTTACCCAATGTTGCTCCAAAAGCATTGGATAATGGGTTGCCCCATTTATCATTGACTATAGCAAACAAGTTTAGCTAAGTTACTTAGTCCTTCCTTGGGAAATTAATTAGAAGGAAACATTACAACATAGCCATAAGATATAAATAATCATGAATTACAACCAAATACAAAATAATAATAATAATGACATTATGACCACTAACTTTAATATCTACATACAAACTTTATTGTCTTTTGTCATACAAACCATCTCCATCTCTTGATTGTTATGCATGTAGAAGTCTTCATAATACACCCCTAATAGTAATGTTAACAAACAAACCCAATAAGAATACAAAAATAATTGGTATCCCACAAATTCCTTTAGTGCCTTTTATATTATAGTAATAATATAAATAGGAGAAATTATTAAACATCGTCACTATAAGTTTAATCCCCACAAAATTCCTTTAGTTCCTTTTATATTATAGTAATAATATAAATAGTAACATTAAGACCACAAGTTTAATCTCTTCATAATTCCTTTAGTGCCTTTTTATTTAGCTAATTTTAATCTAATTAGTTTGTCTATCAATATTTTACTCCTAGTTGTATGATATAAAAAAATTAATCATGGTTTTTCCATATGATTAAGATTAATTTTAAGTTATAATCTTTTAAATTCCCACAAATGAGCACTTTTGATAAAGTTTTTACCATGATACCACTAGCCTAGATCTATTTTAACTGTATCAAGTGTCAAGAGGGAATAAATCTCTTAACATGTACACATTTTTAAAAGTGCAAAACTTGAAGAAATGTTTGCACCTCTAGAGATTTTATCTATCTTAGGGCTTGGTAGATCCAGAGTTATGATGGAAACATGTCAGTTCTAGTTATGAACAACTACGTCAAAATTGTAGATATGCATATGTTTATGTTTTAAATGAATTTGATTCTTTAAATTTTACTAGATACCATTTATAGCATAATTAATACTAGGAAGATCACTTGAAAAGTTACATGAATAAGGTGAAGAATAATGATGTAACAATGTTTAATGATGAAAGTAGTGAATAGTAAGAAAGTACCAAGATGCATCTTATTATCAACAAATATATGACACATGAATCTTTTGAATCTATCTTACGTAACTTTTAACTTCCTATCTTTTTCTTATAGTGAATAAGGTGAATAATAATAATGTAACAATGTTTAATGATGAAAGTAGTGAATAGTAAGAAAGTACCAAGATGCATCTTATTATCAACAAATATATGACACATGAATCTTTTGAATCTATCTTCTATAACTTTTAACTTCCTATCTTTTTCATATCAATCATATGAAAAAGGAGATTCAAATCAAAGATCATTGAAACCTTTATTTTGAAATATTGTAGTCAAGGTCATAACAAACCTCTTTTTCTTTCCAATATTAATAGTTGTTTTCTCTGATCCTTGTGACTACACAAAACACTAAAAGTAATGCACTACAATCTATTGTATTCATTGTACAAACATTAAAATCAATGCAAAGTAGTAAGAGCAATGCAATGGACAACTTGGTCAAAAATAATTTTCTTTATAAAATCTGAAATCTATGCATGAAACATTGAAACCAATGCACTAAAATCATTTTTTCCATTGTGCAAAACACTATATTGAAAGAAAATGTAGCAAACAACTTAATCCATTTTACAAACACTGAAATCAATGCGCTATCGATTTTACCCATTGTACATCTTCAACATCAACCATAGAGGTGTCATTGTAGATTTTTAGGTTTTAAAGTGCTTCTTTATCATTTCTTAAATCAATGCATGAACCTTTTTGCACTATATCATCATTGAAATCAATGCATTTATCAAGAAGTGCAATGGAAAGCCATGTTGGGTGTCCATGAGCATCTTCACCAGTGAATTAATTTATCATACTTCTTCCTTCTTCACAAGGATGAACTGCACATAAATGTCACCAAATGGGAGCTACACTCATCTTCATCACTCTCCCTAATAGTTATGGTAATATTACTCCTAAACCCTAAGCTACTCATCAACCCATTTACAATAATTTCAGTGGTCTCATCACGTTAATCATATTAATAATTGTACATCATCTAGCAAATGTTTCTCTTAGATGTGACTTTTTTTCCTCAAACACAATATCAAATCGTCTATATATGTATTTGCATTTGTATTTCTAGTTTTTGCATTTGTATTTCTAATTTGTTGTTCAAGCAACCTCTTTAATCTTATACACTAGAATTTCAAATAATTAATATACCTCCATCAGCATTCCCAATAGTCAAACCTTGTAGATATCACATGCCCTCCCATAAAACAAATATTACACAAATCTAAATCCTCTCAGTTATTTAGTTTCACTGCTGATTGAAGTACAAAACATATTTAAACAAATATATTACACAAATTTTCTCAAATTTTTGTAGAGTCACTTCACACTATTAATAAATCACACTATTGATAAATGTCAATTACCCATGGTTATTATTTATTTTTGAGTCAACTACTTATTATAATCTATTGAGTTATCTCTGGCGGTTGTGTAAACTATTTGCAACTATTTTCTCATTGGTTAAATTTGAACTATCTTGTATTTCACATCTAATATTTCAGATATGGATCATTATATTAATAATTATAATCAAAAAGGGATTATTACCAATGCTTGTATTGACTAGCAACTGTTATTAATAATAAATAAATATATCAAACCAAAATCATACACGTCATTATACTTATTTATTTCATTTATATATTTATATATATATATATATATATCCACTAAATTGTATCCCGAGAAATAAAGTAGTTTCATAATATGTATATAGATATTAAAAAAAAACAAGGGCGACACATCAAGTAATTATAAATTGTAAGAGTCTTAATAAAAATTGATATCCTATTCAGCGACTGCTCTAATTCACTCAGATAACTCAGATAAGTTGCTGCTCAGTTTACTTAAATCATATAGATGGAACAGTGCATTGCTCAGCAACTACTAAGTGGATCTATATAAATTCTGCGTGTTCGATGATTAAGAAATTGCTTATGTATGATTTTTAATATATTTAGCTATTGTATTATTATTAGAAAGAATTGTATGGTCAACCAACATGTATTTTCTCTTATTTATTAAGCTTTACCTATTTATATCATACTGGGCTTTAGAGATCCTAGCTGCACTCTATCTCCAAATCTAATACGCCCCCAAACAAAGCCAGGGTATTGAGTGGTTTTTTTGACGTTGGCTTCTTGATCGCTGTTAGCGTGGGTGACATCGATAGAATCTTACAGGTTTTGTATCTGAGGAAGATTCTGTGCCTATGTCCAAACGTCCTCCATGTAAGTGATAGGCTAAAACTGTGACCGATGCCATCAATTCCAGTTTCTTCATTGCCAACTTCAGTGTTTGTTGTGTACTGGGAGAATAGCAGTGAACAAAACTTAGTCCAATACTAAAGTCAAAGAAATTGTTTGATTTAGATTTGCTCAGGCAAAAAAGAAATTTTTTGATTTGGATGTGCTAAGGCAGCTAAGAAATGGTTTGATTTATATATGTGCAAGCAGCTTAGCTTCTTTTTTTATGTGGATCTATTCTAATTCATATACTTGATTGAATGTCAAAATAAATTAACTTATTTCACTGTAAAAATGCTATGATCATAGGAATTATAATAGTCACGGATTTAGTCCCCCCCACGAGAGGTGATCACCACAGCCAACTCTGATGCTTGATCGCCTCTGTCCTGTCCACCCTCCAATGGCCGTCAGATATCCATCATGCAAATGAAGGTTAGTACCTCGGAGTTAATTCGTTGAGAAGGTGGCCATCACCTCAGCCAGAGCAATCTCCTCGCCATGAATGCTTCAGTTATTGTTATTCATTACAGTTCAATTATGGGGAGTTTGGCAGCCATCCTCCTCAGGCATTTCAGTCCTTGGTCTGCGTACTCCATCATGGCATCTTTAAATCATGCTTCATTGTCGTATCTACCTCCCCTTGTAAGTTTTATTTTGTCCTGTCTCAATTGAATTTCAGTCTTGTGGCCGTTTACACCTCCCAGGTTTTTGGCTCTGTCCTGTGGATCTGACAGCAATTTTGCTGCAACTCCTTGATGGTTTCTCTGGCCACCTCTGCATCTCATTCACTCCCCTGCCTATTTTCCTCCTCCCCTTCCCTGCTGCATTCTCTCCTGAATATGACTATCTTCTGAATATGTCTCCACAGGTTATACCGCCATCCCGGTCCCTTTACCATCCTCTGCCTCCCCCTTCTCACTCCACTCCCTTTCTGCTCTGCTCAGTCTCACAGCGCTGCTCCCTCTTGCAGCCCCTTCTGCTCGTGGGTGACAGTCAACATTGCCAACATGTCACACAATGCTACCATATCTCTTGGTCAAAGCTCTGGAAGTAGAGTCCCTCATTCTCGGACACATGCTCAGGCGAACACAGAAGCTGCTGCACAATGTTACAGAGACCTTGCTCCCCACTCAGTCCAGGAAGAAATAGAGGATGCTGAGCAGGAGGCAAGAATAGACAGAAGGGTTGGGTTCCTGACATTGGCAACATATACATGCAAATTGTGGATTTATATGCAGCTGTAGACCATAATGGGCAAAGTTCTAGGCAAGATTCTTACCATTAAGAGAAATGAGGCTGATGAAGAAATCCTCCTCTGCATTGATCCTATGCAACAACAGGTCAACAAGATGGACCACAAGCTCAACAAGTTTGCCAAGAAATTGGCCAACCTAGACCTTCAAAGCAGTGAGGAGGACCTGGCCCAAACTCCAATCCAGTTGAAATCTCCCCACAGTCAGAATGAAGTTTATCTTTAGTTTTCTGTGCTTAGATTCTCAGTGCAGCTCTCCTAGCACTGCACATATAGTTTACCTGTAATTACAATCTTTCTCAGTTTTGAACTCAGCTACTTAGTTATGTTTTATTCTGTTTTAGGACCTCACCTTAAAACATCTGAGATGCTCCTCTATTTTTGATCTGACATGCTCCTATATTTTTTATCTGATTTCTCTAGTGGCGGACAAGAAATATAATTTTTGCATATATTTTTCTCAATAATATATGAAAGCCTAATTTACAGAAAAGAAAAAAATAATCATGGCTTTAGTTGCATTGAAATTGTAAGACCAGCCTGCCTATAATGGAAGTTGAATATATATCCTTTTGAAAGCGAATTAGACATGTATCTTCTTGGCAACAAAAGGAAACGGTTACTTCAAACGATGTCAGCCCACCTACCTGACAAAGAAATGATTCTTTGCCGTTTGCAGAGTTCTAGTAAATAGATCACTAGACGACAACCAAACTTAAACATTGCTCCCAAGCATTTGATCATCCTATGCTACCTATTCGAGGGGGTAGCTGTAGGCTAACCACTTATGCAGCGAACAAAGGAAAGTGTTAGACTTTCAGAACCCAGCATCTAGTATTCAGTTCCCAGCAATTAATATGTGAAGCAAATACATGGCGAGATTCCTAACTCATAAAAATATAGCAGAAGCAAAAATTACTTGATCCAAATCACACACACATAAACAGATTTCTGCCCAATCACCAGTTCTTCATTAATAAATTAATCATGGAACTTACTTGGACTCCTGTACCAAAGATAATGGCCCAGCTGAGAAAATACGAACTACAAAACTGATCACTAGCCTCACCGCCCTATCTCGGACTCAGCACACGCTCATTGAGAAGCCTCTCTCAATTTTGTACTTGTTATGCACTTGACCTGCGAGAATAACAGAATGCAAGAAATACGGAACAATATTGCAAGGCTGGGTGGATTTTTTAAGTAGTCGGCAAGGCCAGTATGTAAGCAACTACTCCTATATGTTGAAGCACCTGATAGGGCCCATAGAATTTTGGTGCAAGTTTCTGGCAGCCCTATTCTTTCAGAGAGGTATGCTTATATGGTTGGAGTCGCAGGAACACCTAGTCACCTACTTAAAAGGACCACTCGAAATGATGTTGGTCGGCCTGTTGCTTCATTCTGTTTTGAGATTCATGTAGATTATCTTTGAGATGAGCGATCATGGCGACACAGTTTTGTAGGAGTTGGTCAAATGTCTGTACTTTGGAACATCTGGGGATATAAGAAGTTGGTGAAAGTGGGAGTTTCCCATACAATGCCTCATATGGCGTCATCTTGGTGGCTTCATGATAGTTAGTGTTATACCACCATTCAGCTAAAGGCAACCACTATACCCATTGATGTTGCTTGTCTAAAGTGAAGCACCGCGATAGGTCTCCATACATTTGTTGACTGCTTTTGTTTGACTATTGGTTTGGGGATGAAAAGTTGTACTCAGTTGGAGTTGTGTACCCTGTAGCTTGAAAAGTTCCTGCCAAAATTTGCTGGTGAAAGTGGGGTCTTGATCAGACACAATGGAAGTCGGCATGCCATGCAGTTTGAAAATTTGGTCCATGAAAATTTGAGCCACCAATGTTGAGGTAAATGGGTGTGTTAGAGCGCAAAAGTGAGCATATTTGGAAAGTTTGTCAACAACCACCATAATGATTGATTTGTTGCCTAACCTTGGGAGAACTATAATGAAATCCATGGAAACATTTGTCCATATGGAAGCAGGGAGTGGTAATGGTTGTAAGGTTCCCGATAGCTTGATCATTTCCCCTTTGTTGCGTTGGCATACATCGCATTCAACTACAAAAGTAAGAATGTCGTTCTTCATGCTGGTCCAAAAGAAACAGTGGCGCGCTCGTCCTTAAGTCTTCTGAAAGTCTGAATGTCCTGCGACCAGAGAGGAGTGCAACTCTTCCAAGATGTGGGTTTTGAGGGTGGTGGTCAGGGATAGCACAACCCGATCCTTGTAGCGAAGAACTTCATCCTTCCAAGAGTAGGCCTTTGAGGAATTAGGATCTGCTATTAAGTTATTAAGGAGTTGGGACATAGAGGGGTGGGAGAACCATTCATGACAAGCCTCTTCAATCCAATCTGGTATGGGTAGAGAGAGGGATAAAAGGGTGCCCTCATCCTCAAATCGGCGCAATAAGGCATCAACCATTACATTGTCATGCCCCTTCTTGTAAATTATCTCATAATCAAATCCCAACGTTTTTGTGAGCCATTTATTTTGTTGTGGCGACAATAGACACTACTAGAGGAAATATTTTAGGCCACGGTGGTCAGTGCGGATTTGGAAACGACGCCCCAATATGTATGGTCGCCAAGTGTCAATTGCATGTAAGATGGCCATCATTTCTTTCTCATATGTAGATTGACCCAAATGCTTGCCACTGAGTTGTTGACTTGTGAAGGCCAATGGTCTACCTTCCTGCATTAATACCGTGCCAATGCCCGTACTTGAAGCATCACATTCAATCACAAAAGGTTTTGTAAAGTCTGGTAGGTCCAATACTGGAGTGGAGCACATGGCCTGTTTGAGAGCCAAAAAGGCCTATTGAGTTGCGTCAGTCCAAAGTAACGAATTTTTCTTGAGAAGATTAGTGAGGGGTCAGGGAATGCGTCCATAATTGTGGATAAATTTGTGATAATAGCCCGTGAGACCCAAGAATCCCCTCAAACTCTTCAAAGTTTTTTGGTTGGGGCCAATCTTGCATTGCCTAAATCTTTTTTGGATCAACCCTCACTCTTTCACGGCCCACAATGTGTCCCAAATACTCTACTTTTTCCCTGCCAAAAGAACACGTGGATAGTTTGACAAATAGTTTATGATCTTGGAGCAGTTGCAATACCCGGTCAACATGTTGAAGGTGGGGGTCCCATGTTATGTTGTAGATGAGAATGTCATCAAAAAAGAACATGAAAAATTTTCTAAGATATGATTTCAGAAGGTGGTTCACGAGGCTCTAAAAAGTGGATGGGGCATTACAAAGACCAAATGGCATGACCGGGAATTCATAATGGCCTTCATGAGTTCGAAAGGTTGTCTTGGGAATGTTAACTTCCTTCATCCGTATTTGGTGATAGCCTAAGCAGAGGTCTAGCTTGGTAAAAAATTTGGCACCAGGTACTTCATCAAGTAGATCATCAACTACTAGGATAGGAAATTTGTCCTTGATAGTGAGCTTGTTAAGGTCCCTAAAGTCTGGACACATGCGCCATTGACCATCTTTCTTTAGAACCATGACCACCAGAGATGAATAAGGGTTGGTGCTAGGATGAATAACACCTGCTTCGAGGAGTTCCTTGATGATTTTTTTAATTTCATTCTTTTAAGCAAAAGGATATCGATAGGGGCAGAGATTTGAAGGTTGGGTACCAAGTAGCAAGGGGATGCCATGATTATGTTCACCCCTAAAGGGTGGGAGCTCCTTAGGTTTGTCAAAGACCCATTGCTAGTGCATATTTTATAGAAACAATAGTTGAAATTTTTCCGCCGGAAAATAAGGGATATTAGACAAATTCAACTATTCCAGCAGCCAGATTTCATGCTTTCGGACTCTACCAAATTGTTGCCTCGTTAGTGACTGCCACATGGCCCAGTTTGACATAACTTTGACCAGCTATAACTTGAGCATACGAACTCGGATTTTAGTGTCATTCGCACTGTGAATCAAGGTGACGAGCACTACGATCTGGTCCTGGTTTCGCTTCCATCTGATGACTTTGATTTTTGAGCTATTTTCAAGGCCACTTCTATTGCTGAATCCATCTAGATCATTTCTCCCCAATGAGGAGCTTTTGGTCCTCCAAAAGCATGCACACATCCTGCACACTGCCTGTCCTTATCAAGCCACACTTTCAACATCTGCATTCCATGCAAATTTGGTACATTCTTTGAAATCACATACCAATCCACACAACTCAAACAACCGCATACTTGCCAGGAGCGTATAACACACACTCTTTGGTCAAGTTTACATCATAATAGAAACCAATACCCCAGCTATTAACAAAAGGCCGCAAACATCATCGTTGCCTTAATAAGCAATGGAAAACACATCATCACTTTTACAATTATTCGCAACACATGATTTACAAGATGTGCCCATGACAAGCTATTATTTTTAGTAAAACCATCTCTTACTCAATAAAGTGGACCACCATGAATGTGGCGGATTCGTTTGTTGAACATCTTCGCCAGCTGGCTTCTTTAATGGTGCTTTTTGGGCATGGAGTATCTGACACGTGGCTCTCTAGTGTCCAACCTCGTTGCAATGACTACAATAATTCTTTCTCGTCCAAACTTTTCGGGTCGTCTTTGAATGCTTATTCCTGGTGCACCTCTAATGAGTGTCTATGGAACCCTCACTATCACTAGAATGTGATGAAGTGTTCTCATCATCTGTCGTTGGTTGGTCGATGGCTGTCTTGGAGCATTCCCCAACCTCTTTTCTAACATACCCAAGTCCTGCATAACTAAGCAATTCCTCCACTTTGATGGGATTCACAATGTCTTTACCATTAATGTTGAGGCCCTTTCCTTGATACCCCATTTTCTTCAACAATTTTGATCCAATTCATGTCGTATGTTTCTTAAAAGCAACGAAATCATCATCATAAAAAGTACATGAAATTAAAGAATCACTTTTTACCTCAGGCTTGTTATGCTGCAACTTTTCCAAGGCCTCCTCCTTGGCCTATAACTGATGTTGCAACCTTTGTTTCTCCTTCTCTACTTCTTGTAGGAGTCTCCTTAGTTCAACATTCTCCGCCTAAATGCTTTGGTTGATTTTTCGAGTTCTTGGAGCCATGCTGCATTTGGTGCCCTTTTCATTTTTGCACAACATCTGCTGAAATCTCTGTCTCGTCGCCCAAATCAGAACCCAAGTCGATGGGTTCATCCGCTGTAATCCCAAGAGCTACAATATTTATTTCGTCACCTGAGTCTGATCCCAGGTCAAGAGGTCCACCACCTACAAATCCCACAGTTGTGATCTTCTCGTCATCCTCTAATTCAGATTCTTGGTTTGTTGCACGATTGCAATTGTCTTCTGCTTCTCCTTTCTCTCGTTCCTCTTAAAGTCTCAATTATGGATGCAGCTTCCAACATTTCTCTTCATCGTGCGCTTCTTTCTCACAATGAGTACAAGAGGGCCTTGCTTCTCTTCTCTTAGTTGTTGATGCCCTCTTCGGGCAGTCATCTTGCTCATGCTACTCCCTGCTTTCAAGATATACAGCGTTCACACTAGCTTCATCAAGAGACTTAGGTTCAAATAATAATAATGAATGACGCAAATAACTATGCAAAGAGCCAATATATTTCATCAACATCTCAGAAGTGTCTAGTGGAACATTTAATGCTAATGCTTGTTTTCTAAACACCTCTGTAAAATTTTGAACAGTTTGACCTTTGCTTTGTTTCAAATGTTGCCATTCCATCATGGCCTTATCTGCAACCCAATGGGTAAAATTGTCCTCTTAAAGCATAAATGAACTCAGACCAAGATGAAAGAAGTTTACAACTACTCTTACCACCTTGCTACAATTTGCCTTCCCACCAAACAAGAGCGATGTCACTCAATCAAAGGGATGCTAGCTGGATCTTGGCTTCATCCTCTTTCATTTGTTGTATGCGGCAATACACTTCAACTTGTCTTATCCAGTTATCTAGCTTTTTTGCATTAGATTCTCCACTGAATATTGGTAAATCAAATTTGACATCCAACTTAAAGAAGGGCTTTTTAGATGCATTCCTTTGATTCTTGTTAGAATGATGAGAAGAGGAAGAATAAGAACTTTCACTGGAGGACGGAGAGGGAGGAGGCTCTTCTCCTCCACCTTCATGATTTAGGGAGGCATGATCATCTGGTTCCTTCTTCTCAGACTTGATTGTCTTCTCATATTCTGCAAACAACTTGTCAACTTTCTCAGCCATGGTGAAGAAGATTTTGCGATAATTTCGCTCTTCCTCAAATCGAGCTTCCTCATCTACCATGTTTTGTCTTCGTGATGCACGCCCTGCTTCTGGATCAAAGGATTTAAGTTCTTCTTCACCTCTTTGGAGCTTGCTCCTAGTTAGCATTCACTCATGCAACTCACATCAAAAAGACCTGCTCTGATACCAAACTTGATCCAGATCTTTTTACTTCAAGGATACATTTAGAATTGCATATAAAAGAGCACATAAACCAAGTAACTTAACACATTAAAAAGAAGCAAAAATCATAAAGCAACCATGAGATGAAAGGCACACAAACGATTTGATTACAGAGTTCACCCAATGTGGTCTACGTCTCTGGGCACTACTCAAACTGGGGAGGCTTTCTTTTATTAAGTGGCATCAAAGAAATCAGTTACAAGAAACTTTACAAAAATGACCCTTATACCTCCAATTCGGATGATGACCTGAAAATGGAGAGCTCGGTTGCAGAAACGAACTCCACGATTGGATACCTGGTGTGAAAACGTGCAAAATTGACTATAAACTTGTCAAATTCTGACACTGGCACCTCTGTCCCTCGAAAGGAATCTTTTCAGCATCTCATGATTCCCTCACTCATGGTTCCACACCCTTAGGTTGCTCAGGGTTCCGCGCCCGTCCTCCACCAGTCTCCCCATTCGAATGGCATACGAGTGGTTTATACACTGTAAGGAGGGCGAAGTTAACAAGGTAATGATCCATGGCCCGTTGGTAACCACCGACAAAGTAAACGGTTACATGTAATTTTAACTTGGCGGTTATAACATAATGCGGTCACCATTTGGTTTCAAATGTCATTCAGTCGTGGGTGTTGGGCGGGTTCGTCGAGGATGGCACACCCATCCCATTTAAATATATATGATATATTGTCATTGGTAATGACCGTTGGGAGGTGGCGAGGGTGGCAGCCCACCCCCCCAAGAATATATATTTTTTGTTAAACAATAGTTGAAATTTTTCCGCCGAAAAATAAGGGATATTAGACAAATTAAAGAGGCGACAAATTCGTACGTTCCAACAAGCGGATTCCATGCGTCAGAACTGCCAAATTGTTGCCTCGTTAGTGACTGCCATTTGGCCCAGTCTGACTAGAACTTTTACCAGTTATAACTTGAGCATACGGACTCAAATTTGAGTGTCGTTCGCATCGTCGGAATCAGGGCGACGAGCACTACGATCTGGTCCTAATTTCACTTCCATCTGATGACTTTGATTTTTGAGTTATTTTCAAGGCCACTTCTATTCCTGAATCCATCCAGATCACCACTGATGAAACATTCCAAGTAAAAGGCATCTCCTAGTCCTTTAGTCCGGATGGCCAATTGTTCAAACGCTGCAATGTATTCCCTTATTGTACCTGTTTTCCTGAGCTTAGTGAGATGACCCAAAAAGTGAGATTCTTAATCAAAGCTATCATAAATGGCCTTTGAGAACATGTTCCAAGTTGGCCTCCCTGGATAGCATTTCTGATGCCATTGCCATCGCTCTTAGTCCAAGTGAAGAGCTCGCACATATAGTTTAGTTTCCTCTTCCCAGATATTGTTAAGGCAGAAATATTGTTCAATTCGTGCCACCCATACTGTCGGGTTACAGCCATCAAAATTATACATGTCTAGCTTAGGTGTATGGTGGTCCATGTAAATGAATGTGATAGCTAAATTTTCCTTCTACGTGTGCATCAACACTATGTTGTTCCCATATGGGTTCGTGAGGCATCTACAGGGTAGTCAATGCGTCTATGAGTTTGTCAATGGAAGCCTGGATGCCATCGAATTTTTTCTCGAGAGCTTCAACTTTCTCCACTGCCTTCTCTGCAACCATAACTTGAGACATGGTATCGTACATACACTGGCTCCAGTCAAATTTTGAGCTTACTTAAGAGTAGTATGGTTGGAAAGAGGGCAAGCTCAAGAGTCTAGTGATGTGGGTCACTTGAAGCCACGACGGGAAAAAATTGGGACCGCCCTAAAATTGGGGGCTTACAAGTGAATGGTACCATTCTGATCATCTCGTCATCTTGAATCTTATGGGCTAGGTCTCTTGCAAGCCTCCAAAAGGATTTTTACTCCCAGCTAATCAATATTGTCGTTGAAATCTAGAATGCTTGATACTGCCAAATATCCTGCGAAAATCAAGCCTATACTATAGTAATCGAAACCCCAAATTTTTGGCACTGCAAAATGTGTTGTGACAATCTGATCTGGATTATGGCGGCCAAAACCCTCACTGTACAAAGACTCTGATCTATGTTGTGAAAACCACAACTACTGAATCTAATTTGTACTACGACGGCAAAACCCCAACTGTTGGATTTGATCTATACAACGGCGGTCGAACCCCAACTGCTGGATCTGATTTGGACAACAAGGTAGGGGGCGATCTTGAGGGAAATATGGTCACAAAGGAGTGTCAGGTGTTGTAGATCACAATATACGCAAGGGTCCAACAATATTACTCGACCCAATCTTTCAGAGCGCTAGCTAAGGACGATCGACCGTACCCTTATCCATACTACTCGACTACCCTATTGTACGTGCTAGTAATCTCCCCGAGTGTTGTTCTCAGTTTAATGTAGCAGCAAGATAGTCTACCACTTATCAAAGGTGAGGTTCCGAGTTACCATAAAGGGCTTTCGATATACCCAAGGGTATGTAGAAGTGCAGTCTGTGTCTGGTCCTATCTAATGCACTACTACTCGAAGGGGTACCCACAGGGGTTACAAGGGAGTCCAACAAGCATGACCACCTCTTGTAGTTCTTACGTGCATGCCTCCCCAAATCCGCAGGTATATGCGCTCAACTACAGATCTCGTGGTTTAAAGATGTTGGAACACATCTCTAGCCTAAAAATAAATCTGCGAAAATTATAGGTACAACTAGCCCTAGAAAGTGGCTCTCATACCACTTGTTATGCACTTAACCTATGAGAATAACAAAATGCCAGAAATACGAAACAATATTGCCAAATACACAGAAATATCATATGAATTGGGACAAGCTACAAGGATATTTTATTATTCAGAAATAGATTACAATGTTCACTTGCCTCTTCGAGGGGGCAACCTCCAACAAAGCAAAGCTCGAATACAATAAGACTTGATGATTCTTCCCTTGCTATCTACAACTATTTAGCTTAATGACATCCAAAACCCTAATTACTAGTGGTCCCTTGCACGGGTTAACCACTTTATTTATTAATTATGGCCCGTTTATAAATAATTGTGGTCCATTTTCTAAAATGCAAGCCAAGTCACATGACACGAGGACACGAGACACGAAGGACACGTAAATACAAGTATTCGACACGAGACACAACAACCTCAGAAATAGGACACGAGGGACGCGTTTTATATATATATAATACTGAAGTATAGTGCTTGATCCATATAGATATGAATCATGATGATATTTATTTAGTATTTAGTATACACTATTTACTATTTAGTAATTTACTAGTTAGTTTATTAATTTACTACATCAATGATGTTTAGAGTTCAATGTTCATTATTCATCTTATAACTTCTATTATTAATTTCAAACAAGTTCAATCATATTCAAACTTCACATAAGGTAGTTTATTAATTAAAAATTTATGTGTTCAAACTTCATTGTTGACCAGAGCGTTAATCGAGTTTTCCCTCCCTTTAGACCTCAAAGGTGTAGTGAGCAGTGAGCACATGACAGAGAGGTAGGCTTTTTATTTCAATACACGATTTATACGTGGTCACTTATCATAAAATGTGGTCACTGGTGTATAATAAAGTTAAGTTCCATAGGCTATAATACAACTTACAGATAATTTAAGTGCTCCAAACTCTTAGCAAAGCACGAGAACGCTCGTCTCCTGGATCTCCAAGTCCAGGTCGATGTGAAGTTGTGAACTGTGATGTCAATGTGAAGTTGTGAGCATTTCACTCGAATATGATGGAATTCCTCACACTGCACAACAAATTTGATTTTGGCAGTGAGCAAACTCGACTTCAGCGATGAACAATGACAAAAAAAACTCAAAAATAAACCATGTTGCAAGTTTTAAATGTCACTTTTCATGGGACACGTGTCCTAAGAGCCAAACGTTAGGGCACATTTTTGCCATGTCCAAAACACGTGTCTTGATTGGAGGACACGAAGAAAAACGTTTTCAAAATGTTTTAGGGCACGTTTCATTTCTGGCACATAAAATATGGGACACGAGACCCTGAGGGACATGTCTTGTGACTTAGAATGCGGGTCAACCACTTACAATTACTACTGATGCAGATAACTGCTTACGGGCTTTATTGACTCAACTAACTAACTATGACTCTGACTTGGCCCCTTGGGCTTATTACATAAATAAAGGGGTTAGGGTTGGAACCTAACAGTATTATTGTTGTATATTAGCCTCAGCACTTAGGCTCAATTTATAACTTTCATAAGTTAAGATTGGTGGCCAAAATTAGCTCATCAAGTTAATTGAAGATAAGTGACATTACTTTAGTTAACTATCCTATCTTTAGCTTTCTCTACTTGAGTACAAGTCATAAATTTAGCTTGCCTTTACATGCCATCTCATGCATGTCACGCAACACATCAACATGCGTGCAACTCACTTGCACACTTTGCATGTCGAATCCAAGCTCCTAGGCAAATAAAGGTCCTTCTAGTCAAGGCACAAGACCATGCACATCTCATGCATGTCACATAACACATCAACATGTGTGCAACTCACTTGCACACTTTGCATGTCGAATTCAAGCTCCTAGGCAAATCAAGGTCCTTCTAGTCAAGATACAAGACCAGAAGTACCTTAAGAGCAACAAAGCTCAACACTCCCTCTCAGCGAGGCAGGTACTTCTTGAAGAACCTCCTCCACCTGGATCTGTCTCCAACACGACCACGTTAAATGTTGTTATAGTCTTTCCCTCTGAACTAGAAGACTTCCCTACTACCTGTTGTGGAATCTAATATGAAGACCTGTTCCTTGCAACCATGCTCCTAGGATCCTTGTGAAAAATCCTTAATTGCAATAATTAGAAACTATTCTCCTAACTGATGTTATTTGTCTTTAGTTAATTTAACAGCAAATAACGAATAGCTCACTATAGCAATCTTCACAATAAAATAAATACGCTACAAAATATAAATTAATTAATTAATAAAAAAATAGAACTGATAAATTCATGCACACAATTAACACAATTATTTTGGACTTAATGTCCCTAGAAAAACCCTGAAGGGAAAACCAGTGCAATAGATGAGGGTTTATTTTATTATGCAGCAAATATAAAAGATTACAATTGGGTGCCTAAACTGCCAACCCCTCCTAAGAAAATACTAGCAAAAATCTCTGAGGGAAATTTTCCCTCTCCACAAGCAATTCGGCCTCTCTCTGGCCACTTGAATCAACTCCCTGAAAACCCCTGCATAAACTTTGCACAATGATTGCGTGGCCTCTAATTCGCACTCCCCAAAACTGCTTCAAGTTGCCTCAATCTGGCTCTCTCTGTCACTGGAATGAATTTGTTTGGCCTTTGGAAAATTTTCCTGGTCTCCAGTAACTGAATTGATCCCCTGCTCAGCTGAATCAAACTGCCTCAATGGAGGCTTTGCGCAAACCCTTGCGTAGCCTCTCTAGGAAATAGATGTTGCCTCCCACACTCCGGCTAACTACCTCTAGAAATGTTGTGTTCCTCATTAAAATCTTCCTCCTTAATTATCTATTGCCCCTCAATCACTGATGCTCCTCCACTGGCTTGAATTCCTTCCCTCACTAAATCATTGTGCACTGGGAAATTTGCACTGCCTAGATGTTTGCTCCCTCACCTGTGTCTTCTCCTCATCCCATCAATATGTTCTTATAGTCTCTTGTTGGAGCTTCAACGGCCATGATTAAATCATCATCAACAACTAAGATCATCTTAGACTCGATCCATGTGAGTCTCTAGATCATTCTCGACCATCCTCAATTAATTGCCATTAATTAAGTTATTTTCCTAAGTTAGGCTTAGGCAATTTTAATTATTGATCAATTAATTTAATTGGTGTGTTTCACAAGCTTATCTCGTGAAACCTTTTATGGGTTCTTAGTCTCTTAGACACATAACGAGACTAGAACACTTTTCCGATGCTACAAAAACCAACACTCCCTCTTAGCAAGGAAGGTGTTCTCTCCACATCAATACTACTCTCCTACACCTGGAAAGTCATGCGCTCTTGATGTACGACTGACTTTCTCCACTTCCCCAAGCTGACCAATCTCCCTGTCACTAGAAATCACTATGAAGAGAATATTGTCCATCATGCTACTGCACAAACTCTGATGTGCTCATATTGTTGTTGCTATCTCTGCATTATTGCTATAACTACTGCAATAATGAGTTTGATCTCCCAAATCCTAAAGCACTAGCTTCCATAGGGCTTTTCCCTCTGAGTCTCGATCTCCCTATGGGAAATCTCTCTACTCCCTTCTGGAAACTCGCGTTGTCCTCCTGCACTGGAAACTAGACTGCGTAGCCCTGCACTGGGAATGTTCTAGCTAGAACTGCTCCTACATACTGCAACTGGGCAATTTGCACTGCCTGTCACTACAACTAGTTCTACGACGATCTCTCGATTGTCTGATTGCAACTAGCTCTATTACTGTCTATCTGACTATTATCTATTGACACTGTGTTACTGCAACTAGATTTGTAGATGTCTATCGAGAATCTAATTGCAATTAGTTTTGTTAACATTGAATCCTGCTACTGAATATTGTGGGTCTTTGTAGCAAAGGTGATGGTCATGCTGCAACAACTGGAACTAATCAACCCGATCTCTTTGCTGCATCTGGACCCTGCCCAGCTTGACACACTCGGGTATCAAGCTCCTCCTCCACCTAGATATATGTTTGATATCAGTGCAAACTCTTCCAATCTGGTGATTAGCTCATTTATCTTTGTCAAATTTGTTGCCTGCTCCTGCTTCTCCTTCATGTCCTTCTTCCTTTAAGGACACTGGGTGACATAGTGACCATACTTACCACACCCAAAGCACTTGATCTTCATTAGACCTTTCTTCTTTCTCTCGCCTCCTCCTGAGTGTTGTCCCTGACTAGGACCTTTCTTTGTCTTTCCCTTACTTGCAAGGGCTACATTTTCCTCATCCTCCTCCTCCTTTGGTCCCTTGTTATTATTGTTGATAGAACCATTCGCAAGGTTGAGTCTCATCTCCTCTTGAGTGAAGTCACTCCACAGACGATCCCAACTAGGTAGTGTATCTCGCCCGAAAATAACTTGGATGAAGGTATGCCACTCCTTAATGAAACCGTTGAGAGTTGTTCTAACTAGCTCACTATTTGATGGTTTTTCTCCAACAGGTGCAAGTTCATCTCTAACATTCTAAATCCTAGTGAGGTAGGGTGTAACGCCTTCTCCCTTCTGCATTCTAGTGGTCCTCAACTTCTGCCTAACAATCATCTTCCAATTCTCTGATGGATTCTCATACAGCTTGACTATAGCATCCCACATTTCATTTGTTGTATTTAATGTAGAAACATGTGTAACGATATGATCCTAAACCCCATCTAGGATTATCCTCTTAGTTTTGGCCATTTCTTTCTTGAACGTTATATGTTGTTGAGAATCTATAGGTTCTGCATACTCCAAACCATGCTCATCTAACAAGAACGCCATTCTAGCCTTCCATATGCCAAAGTTAGAGGCTTCGTCTAATCTGTCTTAATCCCTAAGACCTATTGTGGCCTTCCCTATGAAACTCAAGTAAATAGGAGGTTAAGCCCGGAAACCTCATCCTCCTTCCTACTGGCTTCTCTTCTGCTACTTGCACCCTTCTTTGGAATGTGCAAATCTACTTTACTTGCCTTTGGAAATCCTTCTTTGGCAACTCGCTTGGACTAGCAAGCCTGCTACTGCCTATTGCAACTGGAAACCTGAGAAAATATGGAAATCACCTCTCTTCAGTGTGTTTTTCTCTTCCCCTGTGCAGATTTGCAACTGCAACACTTGCTGCAAATCTTCCACACCTAGATCTAATAGATTTGCTCAACGAATCAATAGATTGACTCACCGGAACTACTTCCCAGCAAATCCACTTTTTGTAAACTCTGCTTTAGAGGTTATTCAAACTTTTCCCCAAACTGTATCTGGAAATCAAACCCTCTACCTCTGCAATTCGCACCCCTGGCTGGAAACTACACACATCTAAACCTTGTGCTCCAGATCTCCCTCTGAAACTACACGATCTACTGATCTTTTGTCTCTAAGCTTCAAATCTGATCAAACACACTCTAATACCATCTGAAAATTCCTTGATTGCAATAACTGGAAACTATTCTCCTAATTGATGCAGTTTATTTGTCTTCGGTTAATTAATTTAACGGCAAATAACGAATAGCTCACTACTACGATCTTCACACTAAAATAAATAAGTTGCGAAAAACAAAAACAAAATTGAAAAATTCATGCACACAATTAACACAGTTATTTTGGACTTAATGTCCCTGGAAAGGCCCCGAAGGGAAAACCGGTGCAGCAGATGAGGGTTTACTTTATTATGCAACAAATTCAAAATATTACAAATGGGTTCCTGAACTGGCCAACCCCTCCTAAGAAAATACCGCCAAAAATCTTTGAGGAAAATTTTCCCTCTACACAAGCAATTCGGCCTCTTTTTGGCCACTCAAATTAGCTCCCTGAAAACCCCTACATAGGCTCTGCGCAACCTCTAACTCGCACTCCTCAGCTTCAAGTTGCCTCAATCTCGCTCTCTCTATCACTGGAATGGATTCGCTTGGCCTCTCGAAAATTTTCCTGGTCTCCAACAACTGAATCGATCCCTTGTTCAATAGAATCAAATTGCCTCAATGGAGGCTCTGTGCAACCCTTACAGCCTCTCTAGGAAATAGATGTTGCCTCCCACACTTTGGCTAACTAACTCTGGAAATGCTAGTTTTCTCATAGGAATTTTCCTCCTAAATTATCCACTACCCCTAAATTATTGATGCTCCTCCACTGGCTCGAAATTCTTCCCTCACTGAATCACTATGCACTGGGAAATTTGCACTACTTGGATGCTTGATTCCTCACTTGTGTCTTCTCCTTATCCCATTGATCTGCTCTTATAATCTCTCATTAGAGCTTCAACGGCCATGATTAAATCTTCATCAATGGCTAAGTTCATCTTAGACTCAATCCATGTGGGTCTCTAAAGCATTCTCGATCATCCTCAATTAATTCCTATTAATTAATCAATTTTCCTATGTTAGACTTAGGCAATTTTAATTATTGATCAACTAATTTAATTGAGACGTTTCACAAGCTTATCTCGGGAAACCTTTTATCGGTTCTTAGTCTCTTACATAAATCAAGACTAGAACACTTGTCCAATGCTACAAAAACCAACAATTCTGATCCTGAGCATCTAACAATGTCATATCATACCAGCTGAGGCTCCTAGCAGTACCTAAAGAATCACTCTTCCTTGTCACTTGCTCCCTCTCAGCGACTGACACTATTCCTATATCCAAGATCCCCTCGGATATACCCATGAGTTGTCCCAGCAAATTATATGACTGCCCCTATCTAATGCCAAGCACTATAGCTACATCCAATGTTGCTCCCTCTGAATATAGAAGCACTAGTCCATCTCGGAACAAAATTTGATATCCAGCATCCTCCAAGGCTAATATTGACAGCACATCTACCATCAACCCTAGAATAAACAACATCCCTATCACCTCTAGAAATCCTCCTAACTCTAGTTAGAATCTGACACATCCAACCCCCTTTACTGCATGCACAGTACTAGTCCCACTCAACATACTGAAATCTAAGCCTATCTTTGAAACATTATGGAACACTGACCTCATCCCTATCATGTCACTAGGTGCTCTACTGTCCATTAGCTTAAATCATGTGCTAAGTCCTACCACAGTTGTGGGTTTGTCTCAGTCCTTTGAAACACCCATGAGTTCTGCTGCCAATCCCCCGATTAGTACGGTCTCCCTCTCTCCCTCTAAGGGTTGACCTCCGCCAATCCTGTTGGTTGCTAGTATTGTCCTTCGTACCTATCATCGGTTGCTAACAACTTTGCCAACAACCACTAGCCCATGCCTACTGTGGCAGATCCCCTACCTAGTGACTTGTCTACAGCTCTTCTTGAGCTTTGATCCCTTTCTGTGACCACTCTAGATCGTTGCTTGACCTAGGCAACTTGCATGTCGACCATTTACTTGCACACGATATGGTTTCCTTGCTCTGTCTATGTGAGACTTATTACTTGACTCACAGGTGCGCTCAATGGTGTCTAACAGTTGTGGCTACATCTGCCAGCTCCTAGGTGGCTGCGAGTTGGATGCTTTCCTCTGTTGTTTGTAGCTCTGGCGCCTTAACCTCAAAACTTGTGCCTTTTGGATCCCTACTAGGCGGTTTCTTTAAATGCCTCTACCCGTGCTAGTTTGTGTTAGTCAACTTCTATTGTCGACGCAGTGTCTACTGTGTTTTGTCGAACATGTGGCCTCGACCTGGCAGTTGTCTGTGACTTAGCATTGCCCCTTTGTGCAAAATCACCTGCCGTCGATGAACTCTTGTGTTGTTTTTGGTTGGCAGGTTGTGTTCGATCCCCTAGTCTATTCATTGTGTCGTCGATAAACCTGTCGGCTGCCTTGGTGACAGTTGCCCCAACGGTAGCTGTCGATGGCTAGTGGGTTGTCGACTTGGCCGACAGCTGGCCGAGTTGGGCTATCAACCAGCCACCACAAACCCCCACGCCCTTTTTAAAAAATATATATTATTTTATAAAAATGGGCCTTCTTTCCTTCTCCTTTTTTAACGCTTTTTTTCTTTCACTCATAAAAAAATTAACTGTGAAAAAAATAAAAAATAAAAATAAAAAATCCTTAGCTCAAAAGAAAATCTCGCCACCTTCAAAAAAAAAAATTACGTTCATATGATCCCAGCCAACTTGGCTCTAGCGATCCAACACAAGCCTAGTCACTTGTAATTTTGAGATCGATTCAAAGTTGGTGCTTTGATACCATGTTAGACTTTCAGAACCCAACACTCGGTATTCATTTCCTAGCAATTAACACGTGGAATGAATGCACACCCAAATTCCTAACTCATAAAAATCTAGCGGAAGCAAAAATTACTCTATCTGAATCACACACACACATGAACAGATTTTTCCCAATCACCAGTTCTTCATTAATAAACTAATCATGGAACTTAATTGGGCTCGCATACCAAGGATAATGGCCAAGTTGAGAAACTGCAAACTACAAAGCTGCTCACCAGCCTCACTGCACTATCTCAAACCCAGCACACACTCACTAAGAAGCCTCTCTCAATCTTGTGTTGTTGTTTTGTCTTGGCCTCAACACTTAGGCTCAATTTATAACTTTCATAAACTAAGATTGACGGCCAAAATTAGCTCATCAAGTTAACTGAAGTTAAGTGTCATTACTTTAGTTAACTATCCTATCTTTAGCTTTCTCCACTTTAACTCAAGTACAAGTCATAAATTTAGCTTGTCGTACATGCACATCTCATGCATGTCACGTGCAACACATCAACATGCATGCAACTCACTTGCACACTCTGCATGTTGAATGCAAGCTCCTAACGAGGCAAATCAAGGTCCTTCTAATCAAGACACAAGACTAGAAGTACCTTCCGAGCTACAAAGCTCAACAGGAAGGCAATGGGATGCACTGCCAGGGAATGCTCTGTTCCAAAGAAATTCATCACACAACACTAGTCAAACAGTATGCTCAAGGAATGGAGAAGGCCTGCAGATGAGTGGGACTGTATCTAAGCTCATAGACGAGCAATATGCTAGCGTTGGAGGGTGTCTAGGATCCCCTCAACCAACAAACAACCTAAGATCTATCCCTATGTATAATCATAGTATTCTGATTCATATAATCGGAAACTCTGGATTCATCAAATCCAACTTTCAACTAAAAAACCTGAAAGGTTATGCAGGATGTGTGATCCGAATCGGATCCATAAACGATTGACAAAGAACCTTGACTGTATCGGGATGAAACAAATCCTTAATGAAATCCAAAACAGCATCAAAAACCCCTTGAACCAATGGCCATGGCAGCTGGCGCGAAACGACGAGGACCTCGGTCAAAGCGCGCTGACCGAGGCCCATAGAGACTGCACAGGAGGCCAAAATAGCCCCTAGGAGCCCCGGATCGGGAAAAGGAGGCGATTTTGATGCGCAATTAGCGCCATCGCTAGGCGAACAGAGCCGAAATGGGGGAGCCTTGAGCACTCGATCACGTTGGGAGCCAGAGGATCGCGGGCGAAAAAAGGTTAAAAAAAAAAAAAAAAAAAAAAGCGCCAATGTACGACGGTGGGACCCACGGCCTAGAAATTGGCGGTTTGATCGGAACGCCCTTGAACGATAAGAGGTTTTGGAGAAAGCGAAGCGATCACAATTAGCGATCGACGCGTGGCAGTGGAGGTGAGAGAAAAACCGCCATGATCGCGCGTTAACAGTCGAGCAAGTCAACCGCGCTCGACGTGCGTATGACGTTGGATCTGGAGGAGCTCATATCAGACGGCTGAGATTGCGCCCAATGGAAAGAAGCGGAATCGACAGGGAAATAAGCTGCGATTTAAAAGGGATTTGGAATCCGTTGACTGCCACGGTGGAAAAAGAACGTATTCACGACATAACTAGAGGAACGAGCCAACGAAGCATGCTGGCACCAGTTAGATGGAGACACGTGGCACTCCCTGAGTGTTCATGCTGACGCCGAACAGGGAACTCCCAGCACAGCTGCAGGAGGAGAATCGGCATAGGCGGGAGAGGAACCGAACAGGCATAAGATCGACTAGTTAAAGCCATGAACAAAGACAGTTGAAAAAGAGGGGAGAATTAAGAGAAGAATCCAAGTGACAAAGAGATTCAGTAAACGGTGAACCCTGAGAGGAGGACTGAACACAGAGAGCAGTAAAGCTGAGCAGAAGGGACAGAGGGCCGAGCTGACCATAGGCAACATCGAGCACCGGAGAGCTTGAAGATTCAAGCCTTCCCATAGAGGAATCTGTTTGAATTGAGCATCACAGTTGGCTCTTTTCACTATAGACCAAAGGTCACAGAGCTGGTAGGAAGAAAAAGAGTCTGTGAACTCTGAGTGGCTTGGGGAATCCAAGAACCACCCTGCCAAGCAAAATCTGTTGTCAGGAGAACTCATATTGAGTCCCTGCATCGTAAATTCTTTGCTGTAAGACACAATAAAACAAGGCCACCACTAACGCTGGACCGGAGATGTAGCCCTGGAGAATAAGGTGAACTCCTTATTAAAAACTATGTGTCTTAGTGTTGCTTATTGTATTTCTTTGTTGTCTTTCCATTTAAAATGTCTGTGTATTGGCAATCTGATCGATCTGTTGTTTCAATAACACAGAACACACACCAGCACATGAGTCTGTAATACCTTTTGTTTAATAAATCTTCAACTGAGGTCACTCATAGGGTGATTATCAGATCAATGTGAAAGCACGTTACACTGTACAGACACTACCGTGCAATTAACTGAAACAACTCCTATACTATTCTAATTCATATAATTCATACATTGTTGATAAAACTATGCTATGAAGGTGCTGCAAATTTTTTAGAAATATGTAATAAAATCAAACTTTTACCTGAAAACTGAAAAGTTCACTTCTCTGTTCACTGAGTTTGTGTTTGCTGCTCTATTTAGTATTAACTCTGTTCGCTTAGTTGGCTCTGTTCGATTTTGCAGTTGTTTTGTCCCTTTCATTTGGACGTTAGGTATAGATTCTTTTCTATATATTTGAATAATTTTATATAAACCTATGTTGTCAAGAAACGTGGGTGCAGGGACGGGGACGGCATTTGGAACTGGGGTGCCGTTGGGTTCATCGGGTAATATAAATTAATATTAAATTTTTATAATTATATTTTTATTAAATTCTAATTTATAAATATTATAATTATAATTATATATGAAATTTGAATTTGTATATTTTTTCAACTTTAAACAAGAAAACTTTAATCATTTAAACATGCACATCATTGAACATTCAACATTAACATTGACAGGCACAACTATGTGAGAGAGCTCAAGGCTACTACAGTACTACTAGAAGTTTAAAGGCTTTTAAGTTTTAACTTAAAAAAATTCAGATCCTTGATATTTATGCATTGCATAAAAATTTAAAATTGTCAAAATGTAACTTGTAAGTTGTAAGCAATATAATAATTTGTAACTAAAAAAACCAAATATCATCGTTCAAGTTTCCTTACAGATTGGTAGTCATAGAACCAGAGCACAAAGAAAAAGTAAATAACAGAAAAGAAATGTCATCATCGAGCTAGTAACGAATGAGATATGTGGCAATTAGAAGTTAGAACAAGTAACTGGACAATGGAACAGTATGCTGCAACTGTGTCGTTGATTTAAACAATAAAACAATAATATGATGACTGAGATTTCTTTACATGAAACTAACAGAAGAATTTCAATTTCATACTGAAGGGAATAATAGCTTGGATGACCTTAATCCAAATAACAGGTTAGAATAAGAATTTACAGGACATGCTTAGCCATTTAATAAAAATAATGTACTGAAATTCCACGGAATTATTTCTGAAAAGAAAATTTGAAAATGTTGTTGACGTATGTGATCGATCCATACAAATCACTCAATGCCAGAAGGTTTCAAATCAAGTAATAGTGTAAAGTTGTAAACCATTCAAGCTCTCTTCTATTGAATAATCCAATCATTTATGCTTACAAGCTGAAAGCATGGCAACATGGTCAACAAGTAGCAGCAAGTACCCATACCTAAAGAGTACCTTTTTTAATTAGAAGGGACATTCGATGAAAACCCCAAAGTTAAAAAACCAGCCACCCAATACAATGTAGGTGGACAAACCACAGGAAGACACAAAAGCACAAGGAGAAAAGCTACAGGTGCAAGAAATGAATCTTTTAGATGGTCAAGGTGAAGTAACAGAAGAAATCAATAAATCTAAGCTAGACATTGATTCTAGGTTACTTGATCCACTTATGGAGAATCCAAGATCCATTTTTCTGTGGATCCAATCCACTTTGGTTACATTTCCAATTTGGAAGAGCCAGAGGATCTGCTCGAGATCTGTTTTTGGCTTGCCAGAATGTCAAGCTGGCGGATCCTCCAAAAAAGACATTTTCATTAAAACAACATTAAAATACATAAAATAGAAAATAGAAAGAACAAAAAAACAAACAAACAAACTGTGAGGCCAATAACCCTAAATTTTGCCTAAAATGTAGCCACCCTCCCCAATCCTAAAACACTAAAGTCTGCATTCCTAAATTTGTGAGAGCAATTGGAAGCGAAATATATTCAGTGATCTGAATTTTCAATGTTTCTAGTTCATGGAATTTTTTTCAACTTATATATCTATATATCATTCCTTGTATCCAAGTCCCGACTTTCAAAGGATCAAATTATTGAGCTTCTTGGTATTCACTTTTCATTAGAAGTGCTAATACAGTTCTCTAGATAGCTGTGTTTGGCTACAGTGACACTGAAAGAATGAAATACTAGCCACTGTTTGGCAAAGACCACTAATCAAGTGAATGCAGGAAATGAACGGGAGGAAATGATCACAGCTATTATGTAGCCGAAAAATCAATGTTGTTATTATGTAGTATGCATAAAACACTACTCATCCATTCATAATAATAACTTGTAACTGCCGGGAAGCTTCACATTCTCTAGAGCTGCTTGCAAATATTCAGCATTTCGAAAACAACAATTGCTACAGCTCTGACCTTGATTCAACTGAAAACACCCTAACCATTTGAAGGTTGTCACTGTCATAGGAGAAGCTAGGAGCTCTTTGAGATCTGTGGGCTCAAACCTGTGAATTTTCCCTCCTTTATGAGGCTTTCTCTACTCTATGTTTCTCTCTCTGTCTAATCTCTCTTCTTCACTATGTGGCCTACATTCTTCATCAACCATGGTGTCTTTGTTATGAAACCCTAAGTAAATGGTAAGAAAATGGAAGTTTTTGGGAAGGAAAATGAAAAGGGAAAGGTAGATGGAAGTCTGGTGGGTGTAGGGATAGAGGTTTCTGCAAAGGAATATAGGATATTGATCAGGTATCTTATGGAAAATGAGAAGCTTGCTTGCAAAAATTAGGGCTAAGAGAAAACTAGGGTTTTGCAAATGAAACTAACACCAATCTTGATTTCACTCTTCAAACATTGAGGAAATAACTTTGAGGAGAGGGAAAATGATGTTTTGAAGAGGATACTTACTTGCTTAAGGCTGAGAAGGTATTAGGAATGCCGAAGAGCGAATATGAGTGAAAATGGCCAAACACGCAGTGCCCAAAGTAAATACGCAACGCCAAGAGGAAGTGCGCAGTGCCACGAGGAAATGCACAACGCCAAGAGGGAACGCGCAATGCCAAGAGAAAATGTGTAGCACCAAGCTATTTCTGCTGATTTGACCCTTAAATCGAAAAAACTTCTGCTAGGGTTTGCTCAATGTGAGGTCAAATGGAAATAAAGGAGATATGAAGGCAAGGAGACATTTATACATGCTTGAATTTAATTTTTAGCTCCTCAAACCCCCTTTGCTAATGTTTTGTCACTTTCACCTTTTCACCCTTTTTTGTCATTGTTCTTGATTTTCTGACCCTTTTCTCTTTTGACAGGTGGATGAATGCTCAATCTTGACTTGAATTTTACAATGCTTGTTTGTCTTACAGTAAGGAGAAATCCTTTGGTGCAGCTAAGATCCATTGTTACATATAGGAACTTAAAATTAGATATGAAATACAAAAAAAAACTAAAATACTTTGTTTTTACCTCAAAAACATGTTTTTTGAGGTGAAAATTACATTAGGTTTTAGAAGGTAATGATTTTAGTAACTATGACTTACAAGCCATCATGCTCGATTTATTGATCATCCACGTACCCTTGCTGACCATTATTTACATTTCAACATCAAACTTTTGACCTTGGTGAAACCCTAATACCTAATGAAATCATGTCCTAGGACCTAACAAAATGGAATGCAGATTGATTATGAACCATGACTGAAGATAATCTGAAGAAGGATCAGCAAGTATAGTCTATGAGGGAAGAGCTGAAGAGAAAACAACCATCAGTGGATTAGTATATCATGACTGTTTGGTCAATTTAGTGTTGTCTAAATTGCTATCATAAATTGTCAACCCGGGGCTCGTAAGCTGATGAAGTGAAGTGTACAATATATACTTAAGTAGCCTTTCCTAGTTCTTTTTGTCGTTTTTAGTTTATGTCTAAATTATCTTCCTATTATGATATGATGAAGTTATAAACAAGTGAGTGAATGTGTGTGTATGTGATGATTTCTAAATGCTTCTTAAATTCTAAAGAGAAAAACTTGCGTAATGACTTGAAATGGAATTAAAGCATCAAATGAAAGCAAAGCATTAAACAAAAGACTAATGGCACTAGTCCAATACCTTTACTGTTGATAGAAATGAAAATGATATTTACATTAACTCTGCTGAAAGCAAAACACTACTCTAGTAATCCAAAAATTAAATGACAAATCACACTACTTAATTCTCCCTTAACATTCTGCCTTTAGCTAAATTAATCATGTGAAAAAGAAGAGTTAGGAGTGAATTAGCAATATGAGTCTAAAAACTAATAAATCAAGCTGCAGTTAGATAATGTTTTGGTCCCATAAAAGTTAGTGAATTATGATAAACAGAACCATTAAGAGATTAGAAACTTGAAAAAACTCGATAAAGTAAACCAAGTAAAGAAACTAGCTAAGCAAGTAACTAATGAAAATCACAGTAAAAAGTCAGCAGTTGAGATAAGACAACTTCAGATGCCACTAGTACTGAAAAGAAGTAAAAGCACACTGTCCCGGGCTCCTAATCAAAGCTGTAAAAACACACTGATCAGTCATGAAGATTACAGAAATGTAAAGCAGCGTAATTCAAAACTGTACATTAATATACATGATCAAGTAAAGAAAAAGAAATGCAGGAAAGTAAATTCAAGGGCTACTGTACAATGGTTGTAGCAGACAGGGGCCCTCCATCCACTTCAACCAATTAAAAGATCAGCTACGCAGATAGAAACAGAACTGTCTTCTTTAAATTAAATCAACTCATAATAAACACAGTGGGAAGCATAAAACGCTTTATAAAAAGGTCTTCAAAACAGAGTTTATAGTTAAAAAATATTAACTAAAACCAGACTAACTATTCAGCGTGTGGAAACGCTTTATTTATAGCAAGAACATCAACTGTCCTGTGCGTAAACTAAGCTAACTAACAGCTAGGAAAAAGACACGTTTAGCAGCACCGAGCACGGATCTAGGGAACGGTCATCATGGTTTAATAAATCTGGTGTTGGATTCTTGTCCCCTGCGATCTTCGTGGCTAAAGGAGAAACCAGCTGTGACTTACGTGCTCCAACCGGACACGCAGAGCCGTGCCACCATTTGCAACCTTGCCATTTGACCAGAGCTACCTCCGCGTTGACCAAGGGTGTCGACGGCCAGTTTGGCTGAGCTGATAGCACACGTACCATGTACACAGTCATACAAACTTGCCCATGTGGATATTTTCTCTGGAAGACACCTGGATCATATCAAACAAGAAAATGGCTGCGGAATCTGGGATCGGCTGCGGAATCAGAGATCGGCTGCGGAAACGTGTAACAGCTGCGGAATCGTAGCACTTGAACCAAAAATCAAAACCAACAGTCAACCATTAGCACAATTAGCAAATCATGTTAAAAAGTCCTATAATGCAATGAATTGAACAAGTTGATGAAGGAAATGATGACAAAAGAAGGAAATGA
>APFE031470089.1:0-14203 GCA_000404065.3 Pinus taeda
ATCACTAAAATTAACTTAAAATATTGTTACACGATGTATTTATAATATAAATTGTAACCGTTTCCATTAAAAAAAAGATAAAAATAATACTTATAATTAATTACAGCTATATGTTTCAATGAGATTATACAATCACTAAAATTAACTTAATTTATTTTAAAGACATTTTAAAATTTGTCTTCTTATATGGTTTTAGTCTCCACTAAATTCACCATAATTTGAATAAAAAAGTAACCATAAAAATAATGTAAGTCTTCTTAGGTTGAACTGTTATGGTCAAACTTCTCTTTTTCTATTTCGCATTTCCTCCTCTAGTCCATTATTTAGTAGTGTTTTAAAAAACAGCTGGCTCGGAACTGACTCGACAGAGTTGGTTCAAGCCAGGCCTGGAAAATTCAACCCAGCCAAGTAACTGGTTCAACCGACAAGGTTAATACCGAGCTGGCCGTCAACCCGGCCGGGTTACGCACTGCAGCGTGGGCACTCAAAAAAACGCGATTTTCAATTTTTTTATTATTATTTGCTGAGTGTGGGGGACTCCAAATGAATTTAGTTTTTGTTTTGTTGGTCTTTGGGGTCCATTCCCCTCTCCCAAACCCTATTTAACCCACTCAACCCCTCTCATTCTCTCACAACCATCTCATGCATTTGAGTGAGAATTTTAGTGAGAGTTTGTGAGTTGTTGAGTATGTTTTTGGAGCAGCAGTGAGGAGTCTTGGGCAACCATTGTAGCTAGATTGAGGAGCTTCTTGGGCGGCCATTTGGAGCAACATTGAGGAGTTGGTTTCTTGGAGTAAGCTTGAGGAGGCAGTTTGTGCCTGGAGATATTTTTTTTTCACTTGTGCAAATCTGTTTTTGCTTATTAAATTTTATGTGCAAATCTAAGAATATCAAAAAAGTATTTATTTGTAGAAAAAAAAAATGAACAATAAGAATCAAATAATAAAAATATTTATTTATTTATTTATTTTATTATTATTATTATTTTTTTCTGGGTAAAGACTGATCTAAATATATTAAAAAGAAAAAAGATATTTACAAAGAGGAGTTACCCTCTGAGAGAGTCATGAATCTCTCTCTGTCAAGAAACCATTACTGAACTGCGATTGTTTGCTGCTCTTACAACATATTCCAACTTGTGAATCAAGAGCAAAAATACAAAAACTTACAACCAGATTACATAGACCTGTCATACTTAAACTGGACAATTAACAAGACAACTTAAAATTGCTAGCCTAGACAGCTAACTAGATATCGTCGTGCATAGAGTCTTGATGAACAATCAAAAAACAAACAGTAAACCAAAAAACCAGAGGCCTGCCTGGGAGCTCCCAACGCTGTGTGGTCTTTACCCGGGTGCATCGTCGCCAGGATCCTTCTCCTCGTCTGATTCACGTACCCATTCCACCATGAGACCGTCTTGAACATCCGTGGGCTTGACTCCTGGGGGGAGCCTGAGCTGCAGCAGATTGCGATAGAGATTGTCCGGCCATTTCTTCGTCTGGTCTGACTGAGCCATACCTTGCTGAGGTTCCGCCATTCCTTTAGCTTTCGCTTTCGTCCCCTCCTTCATTTGGCTAATGCTGTGATCCTCCATCTGACGTTGGACTGCCGTAATCCTGGGGGAGTGAGGCTGGTCCGTGGAAGCTGACTGAGCACTAATGCTGTCCTCCTCCTGCGACGAGTCTTCCAGTGGGGTAGGAGAGTGTTCCCTCTCTGAATTCTCAGAGCTGGCTTGTTCGCCCTCTTCTTCCGAGAAAATTACCGTGACCATAGCCGTGACTATTGGTCTATGTAACCTGCTCTTGAAGCGAAATTTTGCTGTTTGAACTGAGTTGTTGAGCGAGGATTCCGAGTCTTCAGAGGCTTGGGTGGAGGGATAAGCCACAACTATCGGTGAAATTCTCTATGGAGGCGACCTGCCCCTGCCTCCCGTCCCTCCCCTGTGGCCTGCATTTCGACCCCTTCTTGGGGTTGCTCTGAATCGGGGTGCCATCTTCAGTATAGTCGGCGTGCTGGTATCACTCCCCAACCGCGAAGGAAGAGTCGTGTACTAATAATTGACAGAATTCTCGCTGGTGGCAATGCAGACCCCTGCTCTGAGTCTTCCCACTGCCAAATTCCTCCCCAAATCCTTCAAAAATAACTCAATTGTTAACCCGTTTCGCCCCCAAGCCTCTGTCTTAGACATAAGTATATCTATCGAAGCAGGAGGGGAGAACCTTGCGCTTACCTTCAACCCACAGCTTCTGAACTAGGGAGGCTTCTCCTGAGGACGCTTCACCCTTTTTGGCAGAGAGAACCACCAAGAACCAGCAAGCTCATGCCGAAGCCAACCATCAACTGCACCACCCTCTAACAATCTGCTCGCTTCAGCACCATCAGAATTCACTCGACCGTTCTGCATTCTTCCCTGGTTTATTCCTCTTCCCTCCTCCACCTGCGTACCTGTTCCCTGCACCCGCATTAAATTACTATCAATACCCGTCACCTCGGCGCTTAAACCCATTCGAAATTCATTCCTTGCCACCTGCCCCCAGCTGTCTGCGCGTGGCTTCATGGCATGCATATTAATGTTCAATTAAATCACCCGCACCCGGGTTATTTTATTATTATTATTTTCTCACATTGTTTGCTTTAATTTCCAAGTCAAAAAATGGCACCTAGAGTGAAAGATGTTGCTTGGGCATATGTTGGAATGGTTGAAAGTCAAATGCATTGCAATTTTTGCCATAGGAAAATTAAGGAAGGTCTTGGGGGCAATAAGCTGAAACAACACTTAGCAGGGATTAGAGGCCAAATTACTCCATGTACCTCACTAGAAATTAGGGAGATTAGGAAGGAATTGTTAGCCAGCTTTGAGAAGTTTAAAGAAGATAAGGTTAGGCAGAAAGAGTTAGAGACTGAAATTGGGAGGAAGAGGAATATACAAAAAACGATGGCTACCAACCCCCATGTTGATTTTGAGGGTTCTTCCTCTATCCCTTCTACTAATGCATCCAACCCCTTTCGATATGTTCCTCCCTCTTTTGAGTCTATTCAAGAAAAGGGAAAGGATAGAATGAAAAAGGGTGATATGGATATCAAAAGTTATTTCACTCCCTCCTCTCCATTAGATGCACATGGTCCTCAAGCTAGTAGAAGTCAAATGCAGCCCACTTTAAATGACCATTGGAAGAAAGAATTGATGGAGACTGCTTGCGATTACATAGCTAGATGGTAGTATGATGTTGATATCCCCTTCGATGCTTCTTGTTCACCATATTTATGAGTCTATGTTTGATGCCATACATGCTGCTAGAAAAGTTTTCAAAGGCCCTACTATGCATGAGCTAAGGGAGTATTGTTTTCAGAAAGAAATTTCATCCATTAATGACTATTTGAAAGATTTCAAGGACTCATGAGAAAGAACAGGATGTACCATCATGTCAGATGGATGGACTAATCAAAGAAACCGTACCATCATAAACTTTCTTACCTTCTGCCCACGGGGAACCATGTTTTTAAAATCAGTTGATGCATCTGATAAGGTAAAAGATGGGCAATTGTTGTTTCAGCTATTGGATGAAGTTGTTGAGGAGGTGGGGTGGCTAATGTTGTTCAAGTCATCACAGATAATGCCTCTAATTATATTCTTGCTGGTAATCTGTTAGAGGAAAAACACAAGACCATCTTTTGGACCCCATGTGCTGCACATTGCATAGACCTCATACTTGAGGATATTGGAAAATTAGGTTGGGTCAAAAACACTGTAGATCATGCCAAAAGCATAACAAAATTTATCTACAATCATTCATGGATTTTGAGCCTCATGAGGAAACACACTGGGGGCAGGGATATTATTAGGCCAGCCATCACTAGATTTGCTACTCATTTTTTGACATTACAATTTATGCTTTCACAACATAGAAACTTGCAAAAGATTTTTCCAGTGAAGAATGGAATCAAAGCCAGTGGTCTCACAAAATGGAAGGCAAGGAATTGAAAAATAAAGTTAATGAAGAAATATTTTGGAGAAAGGCAATAGAGATTGTGAAGCTTGTTGAGCCACTGGTTAAGGTGTTGTGGTTGGTGGATGGGGAAAGATTGGCTATGGGCTTCATTTATGAGGCTATGGATCAAGCAAAGGAGCAAATAAAGAGGGCATACAAGGATAAAGTGGCTAAGTATGGGCCCATTTGGGTAATCATTGATGAAATATGGAACCATTAACTCCATCGCCCTATACATGCAGCTGGGTATTTTTTGAACCCACGGTATCATTATAAAACTAAGGAGGCAGGAGCTTTGAGGGGGGAGGTTAGAGATGGATTGATTGACTACATTGATTGCATGATCCCATTGGAGTCTGATCAGTTGGAGATGCACCGATAGGTCACAACCTTCACCAATGCCTCGGGTACCTTTAAGAAGAACCTAGCAAAGATTGCAAGAGAAGCAAATGAGCCAGGCAAACAAAAATTTCAATTTTCAAATTCTTAATAGTTTTTTTAAATTTTGTTAAATCGTTTATAGTTTGAAAGTTGGATATAATTTGTAATTTTGTTGAGCTAACTCATTACAGTCCTATGTTTTTTGCAGCACAATGGTGGGAGGCTTTTGGTAGCCATTGTCCTGAATTACAGAAGTTTGCGATTCGTATTTTGAGTCAAACTTGCAATGCTACTGGTGTGAGCACAATTGATCTATCTTTGAGAGGATTCACACAAAGAAGAGAAACCGTTTGGATAAAAACGGTTAAATGATTTAGTCTATGTCCAGTACAACCTATGGCTTAGGCGCAACCAATTTTTGAACAAAAGACTTGATTTAAATCCCATTGTGTTGGAAGACATTGATCCAACATCATATTGGGCAGTGGAGAGTCATCCAGCGGAGTTTTATTTTGATGAGGATCTTGATTTGGATTTACAGGGGGAGGCATCACTCGAAACATGATGTTCAGTTGAATGCAGATCCTAATCCACTTGTACCAGCCTCAGCCTCACAACTAGCAAGTCCTCCAATTGCAGGCGCTTCCTCTGCTCAGCCACGACAGAAGCGCAATGACATATCTCGTCTATCTCAGCTTACATCTGTTGCACAACCTGTTAGTGCTACCACTTCTACAGTTGCAGTTGGAGATGATGATGATGAGGAGCCATGGGGCCCCTTGTCTGACTCTAATGATGATCTAGAGATTGATCCACATGATCTTCGCTCCTCTAGCAGTAGCTACTATCCAGCAGTACTAGTCACAGTTTAATTTTGTTGTAGAGGCCATTCCTAGCCTCCTTGGTTATGTGTTTTTGTTTTGATCATGTATGTATTGGACAGTGCACTGGGTGCCATTTTGATATAATGGACATATTCATGAGCCTACTTTGATCATATGTTGTCTTCAATCTATATTCTAATGCTGTGTGTTTGGAAACATGAATGAAAATCTTTAAAATTATGTTTTTTTTTATATAAAAAAATAACTATTTAATATATTTTTTACAACGACTGAGTCATTGAAATCGAGCCGACCGAGTCAATATTGAGTCAGAGTCGAAGTTGGTCTCCACCCTCAGCTGAGTTGGTGTTGGAGTCAGAGTTTTAAAACATTGTTATTCAGTGGTTTTCCATCCGTATTCTTCTCCAGCCACCACCCTTGTCTTTGTGAGGAAGAATAGTAGTCTCCCTCTTCTTCTTCAAAATTTGGGGTCAATCAAAATTTTTGTTTACAAAACTAAAATTTTCAATAAATCACTTATAAGGTACCATGGGCCCATCTTACTCGAGAATTCTGAGCACTTTCAGTCAAATCTGTCACCATAAAATATATTAAATATTAATGAGAAAATTTTGAGTTCAAATGTTCAACTTTTTGGCCTTCTTCACTATAATCCAACGATACAATTCTTGGTCAGATTTTATTTTTTCATAATTTAATTGTAATTTGAATGTAGATATGGATTCAACATCCTCGAAAACCTTTGGGGCACTCAAAACTATTGGGAGAATTTTGAGGCTAAAATTGGGCTTCTAAGAAAATAAAAAATAAAACGTGAATTTTTAAAGAAAAAGAAGTAAACTACCTTTTCCAAGTGTATTTTCATCTCATCTTTGTAAAGGTTTACTCAAATGTCAAGTATAAACCCCCCTTGGATGTTAAATTTAATTCCACATTCAACGAGTACCCATTCTACATACTTTTGAGTGCACTGATACAAAAAAAACTTGAAAACACATGAAAAATGTAGGTTTCTACAATTGACATTTGAGTAAAATATAAGGAGATAAGCCAAAAATACAATTGAAAAAAGTATTCGTCTTTTTCTTCCCAAAAGATTTACCCCTTGGGATGATACCATCATCTTGACTCTAAGCCCGAGGGATTAGTTCAATTAGTGGAGTCCCCGTCGTTAAAACACATTTTCTATAGAGAGGTCACATGTTCAATTCTTTCGACATTCTCAGGGTCACAATCTGTGATTAAGCTGAGAGGAAGTGATCCCTTTGAGTGGATATTTTTGGTACGCATATTATGTGGACATAGTGATCACTGATCTCTAGAGCCTATGAACCACATACAAAAAAAATCATCATCTTGAATCTTATTGGTTCTTTTAAAGTTAATTTTGTTAGTAAATTTTTTTATTTGAGGCCTTTTTTATCTCAAAATTCCCTAATGGTATAAAATTAACAACTTAAAACTACAATTCTAACCATTTCTAGTTGGGTTTTGGGAAAAAATTATTAAAAGAACTATTAAAAAAGTACCGAAAATTTGAACATTTAAACTATACCATGGGAAAATATGACCACTAATTTAAATTGTCAATAAAATCACATGGGATATATACCTCAAGTCCCATGAACAATTTTATCAGAGAACAAAAATCCATGGAAACATGGACTATAGGATGAAAAGCTTCAAATAGTGGAGGATATATTGTAGCATGACCTACTTTCAATGGTAATCCAAAATAAAAAATTGCAAAGGATAAACAACCATTATCCATCCTTCTATGTGACACTAAACATTGTGGGAGGTGGTGTATAGGCATTTGGAAATGCCTGTACACCGCCCGCGCAATGTTTAATGATACATAGTAGGGTGGATATTGTTAGCCCAAAAGAAAAGCATTGTCAGGTTGAAGTGATTAGATAATTTAGAAAATGTGGGTTGTTTCCCCCTTCTTTTCACGCAACAAAACTTTGACGTCTTGAAGACTTTATGTTTGTTCGATGGAAACCCCAAAAATGGTTTGATCCTCTTGGAAAACCTATTAATTCTCATAGCCAAACCTTTTTGCATCTAATCTGTGATAACGTCAAAGTACTCAAATGAAATAAAAAATACATCTAAGGTTTTTAATAATTCCTTTCAATATGATAAAAGGCCTTGGCATCAAACTTTCCAGATAAAAACAAAAGCTACGTCCCACCCACATGGTTGACTAAACAATCATGAAAAAGTTGAGTGATTTGTTTTAGCAGTACTATGAGAGTCCAAGCCTTTACGTTTCCAAAGAACCAAATATTCTTTTGTTCCTTAGCTTCTCATCTCCTTGAAATTCTTCTCTTCTAAAATTTTTGCAATCTCATCCCTTTCACACACAATGATGTGCTTATTGAGTCACAAAAATATTATCTTTTCCCTTGATTTTTAACCCTTTTTTGTTTTTTTTTTAACCTTGTTTTAGTTCATTTTTATGCTTATATGTGGCAATATTTTCAAATGCATTTATTTTAGTATGTTAGATGAATTTATGACTAAATATTACAAAAACGGCATACGTTTTCTTATCTTTGACGATTGGGCTAGCTTGTTGATGATTTCAAGGACATTGATAGCTTATAATCATACATTTTTTTATCATTTAGCTCCAAATTTGATTTTCCTAATCAATCATTGAAAATTTGTAAGGATTTGGGGTGATCATTCAAATATCTTAGATATGGAAAGAATTTTGGAGCTCTTTATAATGCTTTTATAAAATAGCTTAGAGATATTCATGAGAAGATAAATTTAGAGATATTTGTTGGCTAATTATTAATGATTGTAACTACATGAGAGATCTATGTATCATAATTCATTATTGGTTGTGTTAGTTTCAAAGAGAATTTATATATAAATAAGAGTTGCTTCTTCATTTTAAAGGAGGACTCTCGGAGCATATATTCAATTTATTATGGAATAGAATACAATCTCTTAATATTTCCTTTCACGTAGATTTCCATTCTCTAGTTTTAGATGTAATATGTTTTGATTTACCTTGTGATTTATAGTTAATTTTCTTCCTTGTTCTTGTGACATTAAGCTCACTCCAAATAGATCATGGAGGTTTTTTATTTCAATTTATATATCTTTTTATCCAATTCAATTTCACAAAAAAACATTATGTTTTGCAATTGAGATTAGTTTCATTTTAAGTAATGATTCATGAAAAGAAGAAGTGCCTAAATTATATGACATATAATTTGGTGACAATACAGTCCTAGTAGAATGATTGATGTTCAAATAAATTATCATTGATAAGAATTATTAATTTTGTGTTTGATTGATCACCCGTGGTGTATTTAATTTTCATAGTTAATATCTATTCATTGAATTATATTATGAAATATATCAGTTAGATTATTGTTGTAGAAGGTTTAGATCTTGAATATTAAGTCTTAAAAATAACCTTATTTTCAGCACCCATGGATATTGTAAAGTATAATTCAGTGATGAATTTGTATTTTTTTTATTTATTTTGATAAAGTAGAATAAGAATTAAGAATTCTCAATAGATCATACTACACATAATATAATTTAACACGTACCATGTTTGCATTTCACAATTTTACATACTTTGAAATCATGATAAAGTGTAAGAGGATTTATACATATAAATCTCCATACAGTTCTATTTCCAGTTAGTGATATATTCATCCTCACCCAATTTTCCTTCATGGAACTTGTATAAATCATCTAAACCGAAATTTGGTGAAATGTCCAAGTCTTGAATAAATTCAAGAACATAAGCACTATCAAAAATATTTTAAAAGATATTCCATACCCACGTCCTCTTCATTTTTACCTTTATTATAGGTTCCCTTCAAAATCCTTTTGTTCCTTAAATGTGTTAATACAAGGTATCCTTCCTCAAACCTCTTTATTCACCCTTTTCCAACAATTGTTATAACGTTGGCTACTCCACTAAGCTACTACTACACCCATTTGTTCACTTCCTTGATATGATCGAGGAATTTACATAGATACTTCTATTGCTTGTTTCACACAATCTTTCCAAATCAGTGGCTCATATTAGTGATCTGCCATTAATAACATGGAAACAACTCCTACCTATGGACTTGGTCACTAAATTGTTCTATTCAAATATGCTTGCACAAAAACTGAATCCCACTACTTTGGTTATTTTCCAATCAAACATATCAACATATTTCCAAGGCTTCTATAAACTACCTTTTCTCTCCCAACAATCTATGGATGATATGAAAAATTGAATTCTAATTTCATGTCAAGTTTCTTCCACAACATCCTCCAAAAATGAAAAATAAATTTGTTTTTCCTACATAAGGTTATATTCTCGGAAAACCATGTAAATGAAAATTTTCTCTCACAATGAAATAACTATGTTCATTGCATCACTAGTTTTTTTATGCACAATGAATTAGGTTCTTTTCAAATATCTGTCAACGACTATGAAGATAAAATAATTACATCATTGGGTTTTTGACAAACCCATTATCACAACGTCCATGTTGATATCTTTCCATACTGCTTTTGGTATTAACAATGGTTGTACAATCCAATAATTTGACTTCTTTACATGGTATGTTGACAAATTTGGTATCTCTCAACCCACTTCTTCACATTCTTTGTAATCCCAAGCTAATAATTGTGCTCTTCAACCAATGCATGGATCTTAGCATTGCCGAATTTCCCACTCATGCCACTATTGTGTAACACTTGGATGACATTTTTTCTACCTTATCCTTTTGGAATACACACTTGTTGATTTCTAAAAAAGATTCCCTCTTGGATAAAGTAGTTGAAGAATTTTTGTCACCTCTCCATAGTTCTTTTCTAGCCTTTCGACCTTCAGAAAAATATACACCAATTTCATAAAATTTATTCATTTCTTCAATCCCTTTCATTTACATTTTCATAACAACCAATAATGTTTTCCTTTTTCTGAATGCATTATGTTAATTGCAAGAATTTACTTCATAAAATCATTGCAATGAGAGCATATGCTCATTAAAATTTTTAGGAATGCACATGTCTTCCAATTTTAATTGTTGTATCCTTTATGTGAATGTGATCCTTTATGTAAAATAAAATGGGCCTGAGGCCAAAATGAGGTTGGGGGGAAGAAAGGGGCTTAAGCCATAAATGAACCTTATTAAACTCAAGTTCCATGGTTACAAAAGGAAAACACTTGGACCTTAGGCCCTAAACATAGATTCTTGGGCTTGGTCACCATGAAAAACACCTTTGAACAACAACACATCCCCTCTCTAAGGCATTTTTGGTATCAAAGTTGTATATCTATGCCATTATAATGTTTTGGGCAACAATGGATGGGTCATAAAGACTAACAATGAACTCAAGAGGAAAAAAAGTACTATTACATGTTTTTGAATCTTATTAGGCTTAAAAACATTGAATGCGTCCTTGAAGAATATCATGAGTCCTACATAGGGGTTATTTGGAAGCCTCCGAATGGGATATGATAACCATGACTAGATTTTGTGCACTAAAAAAGTGTGTTGAGGCATAAACATAGTCAAAGGGGAAATAAAAAACCTAAAGCCCTATTTGATCTTTCCTGAGTTCAATCACAATGCAACAAAACCTAAAATCCATGACATGATCCCTCCCCATGGATTATTTAGCATATAAGTTGAATATGGGAAACCTTATTAAGTTTCGAGAATCATGGGTGAGCCTTAGTTGTTTAACCATAGTTGAGGGAGGAAAATGAGAGTATTTATAGCTAAAAGTTGATTCTCAGGTTCAACCACAATGTATGAGTCTAAACCAACAAATATGACCTTCATATGGGGTCATTCACCTCCAAGTTGGATATCATTACCATGACTAGGTTAGTCACAAACCAAGTATAGGTCTCAATATCTAACCAAGGTCAAGGGAGGACAATAAGAATCTTGTGCCCTAAATGAAACCTCTTAAGCTTGTGCACTATGAAGAACATATACAACCCATGAAGCTTTAGGCTATCTAATTCCATAAACATAACCTTAAACCCCCAAATAGGACCCTTGTATGGTATCTCCAACATATTAAATGAGTGCCATCGTAAAACCACAAAACAAGCCCTAAATATAGATGTGTCTTGGGCCCACACCAAGAATGGATTTCAAGGCCATGGCTAGTCTTTATTAGCATCCAAGTGGGATATAACCACCATGAGTATATTTTTTACTGGGTATCTATTATATTATTTAAACATCTAGCCCCATGCATGATTCCTATGTGTTAAGTGTAGTGGGGCACTAGCCTCCCTATTTAGAAAAAAGTGGGTTTTCTTTTATTCGTTTTTGGTAGTTTTCAGTGTATGATTTTTTGTGTTTTGGTGGTTTTGTGGCATGTGGTTTTTCAACACATGGTCTTCTAATCCTGGTTAAGGAATTAAAGTTGTAATATAATCTAGTTCAAAAAATTGAGGGTTTTTTATTTCTTTGGATCGATTATATTGTATTGTAAATAATGAAGTTGATTAATGATAAAAAAATTAGAGGTACAACTATAAATATTTTGTTTGTTTTCCTAGTTAAGGGTTTCTAGGGTAAATCTTTTAGTATTCTGTGTCATTATCATTATTTAATTTTCTATTAGAAGGATTTTATGTATGCAATGCTTCTTTTATATGTTTAACTACATTTTATGGAGTGAAAATGGGTCTGAACGCCTAAACATAGTAAATACGGGAACATGAGGATTATGCCTTAAAAAAACATTCTCAAGCTCAAGCACCATGGTTAGAAGGTGGGGGGTTAATTTGGGTCTTAATCCCTAGACACAACTTCTTAGGATTGCACACCATGAACAACACTTCTAAACCGCAACACACACACGTACTCTCTCTCTCTTTCTCTCTCTCTCTAGGAGGCCTTTGGCATCATAACTAAATATAGATACAAAGGTTTTTTGGACTAAGGATGGGTCATGAGGCCTTGACCATAGTCAAGGAAGGAAAAAAAATTGCTTGAGATATTGTTGAATATTCTCATGCTCAAGATATTTGAAGAAATATTTGAACCAACATGCACGTCCTTTGTATGTTTTATTTGTAGGCCTTAGAGTGATATACATGCACCATGATTAGTTTTGTGCATTGAAAAATGGGTGTCAAGGTATACACATGGTCAAGGGAATAAACACGTCCTTAAGTCTTAAATGGACCTTCTCAAGCTCAAGCACTATGACCAACAACTAGAAACCATAATGAAAACCCTTCCTAAGGTGGGATTTGAGTTGAATATACGTACCATTATGAGTATTTGGGAATAATGAATGGGTATTGGGTTCTAAATCATAGTCAAGGGAGAGAAGAAAGAACCTATGCCCCCAAATATGACTTCTTAGACTCAAGTTCCATGCAAGAGTCCTAAAACAACCACATGTAGCCTCTGTAGGGTTTCATTAACGTTTAAGTGGGATATGTATGCCATACCTTGGTTAATTATGAGCCAAGAATGGGTCTCGAGGTCTAACCAAAATAGGGGAGTATAATAAGATCGTTGTTCCCTAAATAAATATTCTTAGACTTAAGTGTCACGAACAACAGATCTGGATATAATGCCATGAATGTGTCCTCAAACCACCCCATGGGGTATCTCTAGCCTATAAAAGAAATACAAGTGCCTTGAATAAACCACAAGATAGGCCCTAAATATGAATACATATTAATCCCGCACTAGGAATGCTTAGGTTTTGTGGCATCCAAGTGGGATATTGATGTCATTAGTAGGTTTTGTGTAGTGCAAATGGGTCTCAAAGCTTAAACATAGTGAAGAGGGGAAGAAGGGGCTTAAGTCCTAAATGAACATTATTAATCTCAAGTTTGATGGTTAGGGAAGGAAAATAATTCAAGTTTATGCCCTTAATGTAGCTTCTTAAGCTCAATCACCATGAACAACAACTGCCAAAAATGTAGTCATTCTCTAAGGGACTTATATCACTAGAGTTGGATATGGATGCCATTAAGAGTTTTTCCACACCAAGAATGGGTCATGGGGTCTTGAACATGGTCAAGAAAGTAACACAAGTGTCTTGGGATATTTTGAATCTTGTTGGGTTCAATATCCTCGAATTGGTCCTCAGATCAACACTTTTGTCCTTAGTAGGATTTTTTATTTTTTATTTATTTATTATTTATTATTATGTCTTATTTTTATTTTATTTTATTTAATTTTATTTATTATTTTTATTTTTATTTTTATTTTATATATTTATTATTTATTTTTTCTTTTAACCCTATGTTAACCCAAAAACCAATTATTAAGCCCTAAATATTGAATGATTAAATTTATATTATTATATTTTTATGTAGGCAAATAGAACCCTTCATGGTCCCATTTTATTATAATTGTATCCTTTGTCTCATATATATATACTAAGAAGACCTAGCCTTAGGATCACCAAATATTGTCTTTTTCTTTGTATTTATTGTATAAGGAGGTTTCCCCTTGAAATGGAATGTAATTGTTGGTTTCTGATCATTTTTAAGGCACAAGGATCATAGCATTTGGTATCAGAGCTCTTGATCCCATGGTTTTGCTTCTTCAAAAAGGTCATCGTGGAATTTTCACTATAACTTTTTCGCTATATAGTTTCAGAAAGTGAAGCCTAGAGATGATTTAGAACACATCCAAAGAAATATCTGGTTCAAGTTTTACGTCCTGGTTCACTATATTTTCAAATATATGGTCTAAGGAAATTATAGTTTATGAAGGCTCCAAAATTCTATCTTAAACAAGTCAGTTCATAATTTTAACTATACATTTTCTTTTTTATGTAAGGCCTCAAAGCATAAAACTTTGACCACGCTGAGGAAAATCTGTTTTTAATATCTAGTCCATGTTGCAAATATTTTTTTTGCTATATTCTAGGAGATATGCTCCAAGGAACATAGGGTTTTTGTATGCTCTAGAATTTATTCTCAGATGAGTTAATTTGGAATTTGTACTATAATTTTTT